>CM041632.1:63624956-63736690 GCA_023333625.1 Bothriochloa decipiens
ATATATATATATATATATATATATATATATATATATATATATATATAAATATTTTGTGCCGGGTATGTCTTTGATTGTCCCAGTATATGTGCTTGTTGCCGAACAGTAATAAAGAGATCATGCTTGGGCAGAGCCTCAGGTTTGCACAGTATGGATTTGTAGGGCCCCATTTTGAGGTCTCCTCTCCACTGTAAGCATGCAACCACGGTGCTGATGGCATTGGCATGACTGCAAACTCTAGGTGAGAATGCTTGATGAATCACTTCCATCAACCATGCATATGCGGATCAGCCGAGATTCAGAAATTGACATGACAGATTGCAAAAGCTCAAGCTAAGGAAGTCGTCCATACCACTACACTGATCTATGGTTGTATCATCTACGTACTCCCTTGTATATAACGGACTATGAACTAATAACTCTCCCTTGCCATCTGTCGTCAGCATCTCTGAAGATGCAGTTTCTACCTCAAAACTGTCAGCGAGACCGTTTTGAAGAAACTCCAAGTAAGTTGAAGTACTCCTCGTGCTCCAGGCCGAGGCCGCCACCGCTCCTCCATGCTCTCCTCGGGCTTCTAGAGGATCTCCGCCAAGGCCTCCCCTTCCTCGGCCCCCACGCCGCTCCCGACCTCCTACTTCTCCAGCCTACCTAGATGCGGGAGGTGGTCAAGCTTGGTTGATGCCGAAGCTGTCAGTGCCCAATATAATGGCCCTGTCGGGTCGGGGCTTGTATGGAGGAGAGCAAGATGAGGCGTTTGGAGGAGAGAATGAGCAGCTGCTCTGGAGAGGCAGCCACCAGTGAGGTGTTAAAGGTTGCAAAGGGTGGACTAAGGGGGTGATTGGTTGCCGTTGGGTGGTTGAGCCGGGATGGAGGCCCAGTCCAGGTTGCATGTAACCCAGATGAAATGATGCAGGCGCTTGTGTTTGGTTCCATTTCTAGTGGGCATACGGGCTGACAGTCCCATGTTTGGTTGCATGTGCGGATGGTTTCTTAGAATGTACTAATGCAATGTCTCTTGTTTGGTTGAACATGTATGAAAAGGTGGCAGCACCCAGGGATGGTTTTGATGAGGTTACCACCATTGCAAACCAAGCAAATAACAACCTGAACAAAAGATAAAACTTACCTCAGTTCCACAAATTCTGCATGAACAAAAGTTCCTCAAATTCCTCGATAGCCATTCTCACGACATGGGAAACATCACAGGCATTACTTGAAACCAAAAATGATTAGAAAAAACAACACTAGCACCAGCAAAGACAGAGCTATACAACCAAGTAACCAAGGTGGATTGTTCACAATCGGTGCAGGAGCATTAGCCAGCAGCGGCACTTCTTCAGAATGAACGAACTCCAGGTAAGACGCTTCTGCCTCCTGTTGAGTTGCAAAACTCTGGTGACAGTTGTTTGCATAACCACTCACCTGAGCATTGCATAATGCCCAAGATCGATACACCCCAGGGACCCTGCCGCGGTACACAACATACCAAGCCATACCCACCTTTCAAAAACACAATTTAAGATAATTGCCTCAGATTGTTATCATCATAGGCAGCCAGACAGAGCACAGTTTCAAATCTCAAGTTGGCCTCAGACATTGAAATCTGGTGGTTTGATTTGTATAGAAGTGTCATTGGTGGCTGCCATCCAAATGAAAGAACAAATATCTTAGGCAAACACATGGCATCCATGGAATGTGTTGTGGCATCCTTTGTTTGCCATCACTTGAGTATGAGCTCAGTGTTGCAAACAAGGGATGATTGCAGCGCATTTGTTGAATGTCATGAAAAGATAGAAGGTAAAGTGAGCAAAAACAAGGCAGCCACCTCATTGTTTTATTTGTCATCATTGGCCATTTCAAATCTCAAAAGCAACATAGAGTTCTTGCCACATCCCAGGTATGAAAAGCATGAGTTGCATCAAACTTCAGAGCATTAGCCAAATCTTATGCACAACATAGAGTTCTTGCCACATCCCAGGTGGCACTACCTTAGGTGCTCAGTGCAACTCCACCTAGCAGGTGGTACTGTCCACACCACATTAGCCTCACATCCATCACCATATGTTTTATGCTATACAAAAATACAAGCAGCCATCATGAGGCTACTTAGAGTTTGTGCCTAGCACCATAATCATGCCTAGCACTATCATGTTAGTGCTACTTACCAAAATAAAGTATAGCAACATAGGTTAGCAAAAGTGGAGAGGCCACAATCCAGTGACTCCTACTGAAAGTAGGAAGTGGACAGGTAGGTCTGCAGCCACAGAATCCTGTGTTCCTCTGTCATCTGAACAAAGCATAGGCCCTCTACCTTGTTCTTCAAGAGGTAGACAAGTGCAAACATGAGTGCCTCTTGAGAGTACCCAGGGCAACCCATGACACAGCCATAGAGGTCCTGATGGACCTCATTGTGCTGTGGTGCCTTGAGAGCTTTACCAACATTGAAGGTAGTGAATACAAGAAGGTGATCCTGATGGTAGTGAATACATTGAAGGTAGTGAATACAAGAAGGTGCATTGAGAGCTTCACCAACATTGAGAGCTTCACCTGATGAAACTTAGCATCATATGGGTGATCCTAGGTAGTGAATGCAAGAAGGTATTAGATAAGAACCTAGTTAGGGATCATAGGTAAGCAAAATTGATCAGAACTTGTTGCATCCTAACCTTGGTGTGTCCCAGGAGGTGCTCGTCATCCAGCACAATCATGTTATGGTCACTATACCACAGAGCACCACTCAGGTCTTTGAGCCTAACAATTTTCAACCACCTCTGCCTCCATTTCCGCAGGTGATTGTAGATTTGCTTAGTGGACACAGCCACACTAGCAAAATCAGAAAGCATAGAGGCAACCTGCCTAACATGGACCTCCTTGAACCCTTTATCAGTTCTCACACCCTGCACTACTAGATCATGGAACCTCCTCAACATGAATCCAGATTGCACTGGAGTCCAGTGCATAGGGACATTGGCAAGAGGAGGTGTAGGCTGCTCATCATGTGGCACTACAAAGTGCCCATTCCCACCAGCAAGGAGGTTAGCCTCATCAATGTTGTTAATCTGATCACCCATCCCTGCCATTCCTATGCATACACCCACCATCATGAGCACAGCAAAAAGATGCATCACAAAGCATAAAAATATAGCACAGGTTCATGAAAATAGGTTCAATTATTACAAGTCCCAAATAGTTCAAACATCATTGCATAGTGCCCAAAGTCTCATAAAAAAAATAAAGTTCACATCACAGGTACCAAATAGCACACATCATCATAGTGGTTCACCAGAAATCAGACTACACCCTAGAAGATCCCCTGTGTGCCCACATAGCAGCAGCCCATGCCTTCCTCTTCTGTCCCAGGCCAGTTATTAGGCACATCCTCCTCCTGGGCCTCTGAGTTCCTAATATTTGGAACCCAGGTGGCCTCATCAGGCCCATGGTCATCATCACCATACCCCAGGATCTAATTGTGAAGGATACAACAAGCCAACACCAGCTTAACCTGAGTTTTGTAAGTGTGAAATGGTTTGTTGTCCAGAATTTTGAATCTGTTCTTCAAAGCAGCAAAGGCTCTTTCAACAGTAACTCTGAGGGATGAATGTCTAAGATTAAATAGCTCCCTTGGATTCTGGGGTTGGTGCCAAATTCCTTCAAATGATACCTAGTTCCACGAAATGGTGGCAAAAAACCAGGTCTGACTGCATAACCAACATCGACAAGCAAGAATTTTCCTAGAAAAGATAGCACATTGTCAAGGATGAGTTACTACACATGAAGCATATGGGCTACTAATGAATACTAATGCCTTGGAATATACCTGGAGGCACCCTAAGGCCATCTGGTCTTACTAGGGCATCAGCAAGTATGAGGGCATCATGTGCAGAGCCTTCCCAACTAGCAAGGACATATGTAAACCTCAAATCAAAGTTCACAGCTGCCAGTACATTTTGTGTAATTCCCTTCCTCCCTCTAAATGCAGGCTGCATCCTTCTTGGGACCCTAGCTAGGACATGAGTTCCATCCATTGCTCCTATGTATTCCTAAATAGACATAACAAAGTAGCTTTTGAAATGGGGGAGGGATAGGTAAGTGGTTTAGTGATGAGCAGGATTGGATTAAATGGAACACCAACCTTGAAATAAGGGTACCACCTTTGGCTAGCATGGATCTTTGGAGGAACATTGTTGGAAGCAGGGACAATCATTTCACTCCTCAACTCCTCTACTGCATAAAGCACCCTCTAAAAGTACCTATTGATGGTCTCACCTGACCTCCTGAATGTGAGGTCTACCACTCTGAACCTTTGATTATGACCAACAACATGCAAGAACATTGCTACTTGCTCTTCCACACTAGCATGGATGGTATCATTCAAGAGCCCTCTATTGCGAAAGAGGTCACAGAGATGGAAAGTTAACACAGTGGACATCACTTGAGTTGTAGATGTAGTTTAGGTTATTAATCCTTTGTTGGTCCCCCACTGCCATTGGACCATAGGTTATGGACTTGGTGTCCTGAGCTCTCCTCCTAAACCACATGAAAAACCAACAGGCCATAGCAACTAACATAGCAGCAACAATTAGATCCCTGATGAACCAATAATGATGTGTACTACCAAGCACTAGCAACAAATCAGCCATTTGACTAGGGTAGACACGGCTGCCACTCCAGATGGAGCTCCTCCAGCGTCTACTCAATCTAAAACAGTTTAATCATTGACCTTAGGCACTGTGCTCAGTATATATCCAACAAATAAGAATCACAAGCAACAATGTGCTTCAGCAAAAAAAAGGTACCAAACTAGACCACATTCAAGCATAAAAATGGCAGATCTACCTCATGAACAAGTAGATCTAAATCAAAATCGCACAGATCTGGCTCGGTACACAAAGAACCCTCACTCATGTGCGCTGCTCAAACCGAATTAGGAAGGTAGTCAAAGGAACAAGAGAAGGAGCAGGCGAGATATACCGTCCCGGACACCAGGGGAGCACCAAGCTCCGGCGATTGAGGTCGCCGAAAGGGTAGATCCGACGGCGAGAGAGGAGGAGAGGGGAGTACGCACCAGTGAAGATGGAGGCGGGAGTGGCGAGAGTGAGGGGTAACCCTAACCCCCACCAGCGCGTGCTCTTACACCTGGGACGGCGCCAACTCCTGCCAAATTGCCTAGGGTTCCCGCCAAGACCACGAGCGTCCCGGCTGGAGTGGGAAGCTCGCGTCGGGGAGCTGGAGACTGCCGGGATGGAGAGGCCAAGAGGAACAAAGTGAGACAGCAAAAGGATGCGGGGAACGAAACCAATCACGGTCCAACTGCACCGAGTCGTGCCGGATGGCCCTTTGCACGGCCCCGTGCGGGAAACCAATCATGCCCTAAGGGAAGGTGGCATTGAGACTGGACTTGACGAGCGAAAGGATCGAGCACAAGGCCAGGGAGTGTGGAGAAAGATGAGGTCTGTACCCTGGTAAGTTTTCAATTGATGTTACCATACAAGGAAATATGGAATTGCCCTTTTCTGAACCTATATATTGCCTAATTTGTTTGTTATGCAAGTACAGGAAACATGGGCTGGTATGGCGTGCTTAGGAAAATCATCTGCCTTGATTTTCCAAGTGAGAAGGAAGTATTGTTGTTCCAATATGTCTGGTTTGATGTACCTTTAGCAAGTACCAGCAAATCTAGAGGGTACAGTAAGGATGAATTTGGGGTCATCCATATTGATATCACTTGGTTTATCTTTAGAAACTCCAAAGTTGTATTTCGTTCTAGAAAAAATAAAAATTATCCAAAATATCAGGGATTTTTTTAAAACACTTTAATGAATATTTAATTGCATTTTGAAAACTCTCTACAATAAAAATATGAGATAAAACTAACATGAATGCATTCAACGTCAACTGATTAGAATGCTTTGCGGTTTTTTTATATTTTTAGGTATTTTTCCTAGTTTTCCATAGATAAATCTAATGTCTAGAAGCTTAAGTTTTTAGTTCTAAATATTTTTAGTTTGATATCTCATGTCATGTCACAATATACCTCTAGTATCTTAATTTTTTTAGAATGTTAATTAGATATATTTTTCATGGTTTACCTTTTTCAATAAAAAAAATATGAAGCCACCACTTTTAACCGAGGCAAGGAGGTAATTTAAATGTTTTTGAGAGTTTTTTAGCAAAAAAAATGTTTTTAAGAGTTGAGGGAGCCAGTTTATCTAATCAGCATTGCAGGCAGGGGATCTCGAGACTACCATAAAGGAGTCTCAGATCAAGATTGTTGAGCTCCAACATCTCGTCCAAGCAATAAGGTAGTTACTTTGACAGATGAGTAATGATTCTATGATTCGTGAAATGTCAAGTTCATATCTTGCATAAGCAAGTTTCTTCATATGACTGTTGTGCTTCTCGAGTCAATAGCTTCACGTTTCAAATTTGCCTTTGTTTAACACACTCATGCTATTATTACCATATCATTGTTATGTTCTCATGCATTGCACGGGCATTTTTGCAGTGCAATCAAAGAAGTATACAAATTTATGGTGGAGGTAACCAAAATGCACACTGTCACGACACGACGCAAGATGGGATGATTGAGAGAATCCAATATGACCGTTTGGCCGCCCGACCCTCCCCCTCCAGAGCCACCTCCGCTTCCCCTTCAATCCACCACCAAATCCACGAAAATCAATCCTTCTCCACTCACGCCCCTACCAGATCCTGCATCAGCGTTGCCCGAGCTTCACGCTGGTGGTTCCAGCTCCCCAGTTAATCGAGTTTTGAAGGAGTCATGGTCGTCTCTTCCGGCCCCGTCCATGGCGGAGCCGCCGCCTACCCCAACAGTGGGTGCTGTGGCGCCGGCGCCGCCGTCCTCCTGCCCCCTGTACGCGCCCCCGCCCTCTACGGCATTGTGGAGGTCCGGCGCCCATGAGGATGGGGTCGCGGTCCCTGCCGCGAGCGCGTCGGAGGTGGGGGCGCCGCCGCCCTGCCCTCCTGAAGCCAACTCGGGTGCCGCTAGCCCAGGGTGCGACACCAGCTCGGCCTCCCTGTTGTCGGTCGCCGTGGCCTATGAGTGGAGGATGCCCATGGCGGCTGGTCCAGTCGCGACACATGCCATGTCGTCGGGGCGCATACGCGTCTTCGGGTCCCCGGGAAGGGGGCTGGAGGACAGTATGCTCATTGAGGACATGTCCGAAGAAGACGACGATGACGAGGAAGAGGGCGAGATTGCGGCTCCTACGCCGGCAACCGCCACCGACAACGCCGTGCGGGGGACCCAGCCGCCGCTGTCACCACTGGTGCAGTAGCCGCCTCACGATTTGTCCCGGAGGCCGGCACATTCTCTCTCCCCTCAAGCTGCCCCCTTCCATCCCGGGGGCACCTCCGTGGGGCGCTCCAAGGCTCAACGCTGGGAGGACGTGAACCCGGGTATGGGAGGCTCCGAGGATGCCCCTGCGACTGCACGCCAATCATAGCTCGATGCGGCTTGCTAGGCCATCTGGACTACGCCACCGCCTGCAGCCGTGGAGGGTGCTCGGCGAGGGCCTCTTATCAAGCGGCGGCGTCGGCGGCGGTCCAGTCTCACGCCAACGAGGCAGATGCGCGTGTATCTGCACATTAGCAAGCGATAAGGCCCCCAGTGCGCTAGAGACTTGGCAGGCAGCTGGCGGCGGCGCCTGCCATGGCTCGGCGGCCTCGTCATGACCCCACCGTCGACGCCGATGGTTTCTGGATGGTCATGAAGCATCGTCTTCGTCATCGTTCGCTGGAGATAGGAGACCCAGACCCCGTGCTGCCTGAGCTCGTGGGCCGCTGTTTCAACTGCCTTGCGCATGACCATGTCGCCGTGCAATGTCACTCACCGTCGAGCCGCTTTCGGTAGGGGGAGGGCACCGGTCACCGAGCACGGGCGTGCAGGCATGTTCCTCCGCCGCGTATGCCCCTGCCCACATTGGTAAGGCAACCGGTCCGTGGCAACCCATCCGAGAGAACTTCGTCGATGCTGCAGCTACATAAAGGGCCGGTGTCTGCGCCTCAAGGTGACGTTGATGAACGTCCCAAGGTGGAGGCATTTGTTGTCTAGAGGAACGCCGACCTCGCCACGCCCGGTGAGGACTTCTCTCTAGTTCTAGTTGCGCTCGCTTTCACTCTGGGCGTGGCATGGCGCGGAGGTGCTTCTTGCAATTCTGTGCATGGAGGCGAAGTGCAAGCACAGGCCGGCATGCAGGAGCCTAAGTGTACCGTGGAGGTTCAGGACTTCAACCCCATGTCGGTGGAGGTGGAGGTGAGCCAGGCACTGTTAGAAATGGTTTTGACGGTGGACCTATATCCTTCAGTTGTGATCCTAGCTTGATGTCTCCGGCACCTCTGGCGAGGGACAACGTGGAGGTATCAGACCGGGCGGCTGAACAGGACTGGTGGTCCGGTTTGGTGGAGGCGGAGCTCTCGGATCAGCCGCCGTCATGTATCTCACCGACGCGGCCGCCCCCATTACCACCGACGGTGGGATTGGGTGAAGCCGCCGCACCGACCATACCCTCTGTTGGTGTTGATGGTGTCCGCTTCATTCAGGAGGAGCTAGAAGCAGAAGTCTGTCTCCCCCTGCAGACGCCGGTCCTCCGCACTAGGCCACGACTGCGTCGGGCAAGGACTCCTGTCTCCATATCTTCACTGAGGAAAAGTCATCATATTGCGGCTAGGCCGCGTGCAGCGAACACGACACGGCAGGCGCAAAACATCCTCCTCAAGAAACTCGGGGAGGCAATGCAGGAGAGTGCACCCGATGCCGAAGTGGCAAGCAAGTTTGTCGGTGTTTCGACCCCGGGGGCCTAGCACCAACGAGTGAATATGTGCTGTGTGCTCCTTAATCCGGATGGTGATGCAAGAAGAACATAAGTTTTATCCTGGTTCGGGCAAAACAAGGCCCTACGTCCAGAGGGGGAGGGAGAGAGTTTGTATTATCTTGCACCACAGTGCTTGTACAGGGGTGAATACAAGCGTGCGAGTGAGTGAGCGAGCTGGGACTTGAGCATTTCTTGCTCTAGCAGCTCTCTCTTGACCAGTCTAAACTAGTGCCTGGCGTCTCCTTTTATAGGCGAAGGAGGGGCTTAGGGGTACATGAATCTAGGGCGGACGTTGCTGCTGACGTCGGGGAAGAGATGCCGATCATGTCAGTCCCGCTGTAGAGACGTGAGCCGGGCGTGGCGTACCTTGAAGCGACGTGCTCGGAGATGATGGCCGTCCTTCTCGTGCGTGGGATGACGCAGCTGGTGGCTGGTGAAAGACCGGCACCTATGCCCAATAGTGCGGATCCCTGTAGCCGTCGCGTCAGGAGTTGTTGGAGTGTTGACCGGCGATGACGAAGTCCAGCTCGAGAGGTGGTCGTGGGGGGGTCGAGGCTCGAATGGATAAGGTCGAGCACCGGGAAATGCAGGAAATATGTTGACAAATGCGTCTCGAGGGGATGCCGAACGGGGCATAGTGCACGGCATGGCGTTACAGTGCAGTACGTTTTGCCAAATTCCCGGATATAGGCGGTAAAAGCTGGATTTGACCTTTGTACATGCGACTGTTACCGCGACTGTAGCCACGAAGTTAGGCGGGACCAGGTAGAACGCACTAACTGCCCTGAAAACCGTACCGGGAGTAGGTAATCGAGGGGTGTGCTATACTCCAGGGGCGTCCGTTCGCTCGGGTAAATCTCCATCACCGAGGGGTAGCCCGAGTGGCACCCTCGAGTGATCTGCCCTGCCTCGAGCGGGGACCCTTCGGGTAGGTAGCGGCCTGGACCGCTGAGGCCCGTTCGTGGGTCGGTCCAGTATGACTTGGCTATTGGGCTTCTTGTGCTAGGTGAAGGATAATCGCTGCGATGGTTTTTGGTTTGCTGATGTCCGAGGTTAATCCACTTAATCAAGGGTTAAGGGCACCCCTTTCCCAGGTACCCGACAGTAGCCCCCGAGCCCCAGCTCGAGTGCTGGCGATGGTTTATAAGCTGGGGGTTATAAGTCGAGAGTGAGGTGTGGTTCGTGACTTTCCGTGGGGGGGGGGCACGAGCGTCCCCCGCGGGGGTAGCCCCCGAGGCCTCGGAGGAGTAAGGAGACTCCTTCGAGGGCTTTGTTGAGAGGTGCTTGTCCAGTTGGGCATAGTTGGCATCCCTGAAAGATTAGGATAACATGAACTGGGGTCGTAGTACCTTATCGAGGGGCGTCTCGAGCCGTCGAGCCCCCGGGTAAGTTTGGCCCTCTTTCGTCGAGGGGTGCCGTGGAATAGTCGAGCCCCCGAGCCATGTGCGACTAGGGCATTGCTAGCCTTTGGCGTTCATCCCATGAACCCTTTCGATCAGGTGTCATGCTACCCTCGGTTGGGCGAGCCTCGAAGTCCTTAGTGAGTTGGTAACAGGAGATCCAAGTGAGAATTTGTGCCTCGTTCGGTAGAGGTCGACTAGTGGCCCTGAGGCATTCTCATTATAGCAAATGCGCAAACATATGGATATTGATTCCGTTCGGTGGGACTCAGCGGCTCGATACCTCCCTTCGATGGGATTCCATGAAGCTTCTTGACATTTTACCTTGGATACGTCCGAGGTGGTCTTAAGAGTTCATTCACAAGCAGGGCCTCGTATTGGCTCCTCCTTAGTCATCCCTAACTCGAGTGCTCGAGGGCATAGGCCCAGAGTGAGGTGCGGTTTGTAACTTTCCGTGGGGGACGCGCGAGCGTCCCCCGCGGGGGTAGCCCCAAGGCCTCAGAGGAGTAATGTGACTCCTTCGAGGGCTTTATTTATCTTTTGTCGAGAGATGCTTATCCAGTTAGGCATAGTGTGCATTCCTGAAAGGTTAGGATAACATGAACTGGAGTTGTAGCGCCTAATTGAAGGGTGGTTCGAGTCGTTGAGCTCCCGGGTGCGTTCGACCCTCTTTCGTTGAGGGGTGCCAGGCGTAGTCGATCCCTCGAGCCTCGTGCGGCTAGGGCATTGCTAGCTTTAGGCATCCATCTCACGAGTCCTTTCGATCGGATGTGAGGTGAGAAGCGCCGTACTACCCTCGATTGGGCGAGTCTCGGGGTGCTCTGTAAGCTGATAACGGGGGATCCAAGCAAGAGCTCGTGCCCCATTCGATAGGGTTCGACTAGTGGCCATGGAGGATACCGTCCCCGTTCGTTAGGGGCCAGTGGTTCGAAGCCTCCCCTCGAGGGGATCCCACGAGCGTCTCTTTGTTTTGGCCTCGGATATGCCCGAGGGGGTCTCGAGAGTTCATTCTCGAGCCCCCGGGTGGTTGTTTCCTCTTTTGTCGAGGGCACCTAGTTGCGAACGAGCCCCCAAGCCTCTTTTGTTGAGGTCGATCAGGAACAAGCCCGTCTTTTTCTTTCGACCTCGCGCTCCTTTTTGACGGGAGGAGGGATGAAGAGCACCCTGCTACCCTTGTTTGGGCAAGCTTCGACGTCATCTGGTGAGCTATTATCAGGAAATTCAAGTGAGAGCTCATGCCCCGTTCGGTAGGGGTCGACAGGTGGCCACGGAGGCGCCCTCATTGAAGCTAACAAATGGACACATGGATTCTGAACCCATTTGATATGGTTCGGTGGCTCGATGCCTCACTCCGATGGGATTTCGTAGTTGTCCTTTTGTTTCTCCTTGAATATGTCCGAGGAGGTCTCGAGAGTTCGTTCTCGAGCCCCCGGGTGGTTGGTTCCTCTTTCATCGAGGCCACCCAATTGCGAGCGAGCCCTCGAGCCTCTTTCATCGAGGTCGATCAGGAACAACCCCGTCTTTTTCTTTCAATCCTCAAGCTCCTTTTCGACAGGAGGAGGGGTGAGGAGCGCCGTGCTACCCTCATTTGGGCGAGCTCTGACGTCCTCTCGTGAGCTGTTATCGGGAAATTCAAGTGAGAGCTCATGCCCCGTTCGGTAGGGGTCGACAGGTGGCCACGGAGGCGCCTCATTGAAGCTAAACACATGGATTCTGAACCCATTCGATAGAGTTCGGCGGCTCGATGCCTCCCTCCAAGGGGATTCCGTATTTGTCCTTTCGTTTCACCTTGAATATGTCCGAGGGGGCTTTCGAGAGTTCGTTCTCGAACAAGGGACTCGTGTCGGCTCTCCCCGGTCATCCCTCACTCGGATACTCGAGGGCGGCTGTCGAACCCTAATCGAGGGCCAGCCTTCGCTCCCTTGAGATTTTTGTGGGGCCAGGGCCCACGTTCCTTACCATGGAAGGATTTGTCCGTGAATAACTCCTCTCGTCCGCTGGGCGCACCTTTTGAGGTAGGAGTCATAACGGCGCAGTCGTGGGAGGGGGACAACGGCTACAGGCCGAGTATTTGACGCGTGTCCCTGTATCCAAAAACCGAGGGAGCGGTTAGGTTGGGACATTAAATGCGGGGATTTACCTGCCCTTTTCACCGGTTCTGCTCGTTTCCCTTTGACCTGCCTATAAATCCAGGAGGTGAGGTTTCGTCCGTCCCCCATCTTGCCTTGATGCTTTCGTCGTTGCTGCCACCGAAGAGAAGAGTAGCCCTGTTCGTTAGTGCAAGAGAGAAGAGGGGAGAAATTGGGAATCTTCCTTCCTGTCCACACGCTGAGCTAGCCCGTGCTGTCGCTATGACGCCAGAACTTCTCCCTCTGGAGGATTGGCTCTCGTCAAGCCGTGATGGAGCGGGAGCTCGAGGAGTTGGTGGATGATGGGCTTCTTCGTCCCTCGTCTCGGCTGATCGGTCAGAGTGGATGGTGCCATCGAAGGAGGATCTCGGTCTGCGACGACTTCAGTGTTGATGCCGAGGCAGAGGTTGAGGATGACGTGCGCGGGACCTCCCTCACCAACTGGTTGTACGAGCTCAGTCGGGTCATGATGGAGCAAGTCCAAAACATGCTGCATGTCGGTGTGAAGCGCCGAGAACGAGGAAAAGCACATGGCCTTGGTCGAGGCTACTGAGGAGCCCGATGGTTGGCTGGCGAAGCTGTTCGAGCCCGAGGTCCTTCCTCCCAGTGTTGATGAAGAAGAAGAAGTCGGCATGTGAGCCAATCTGGGCAAGAATGCCCATGTAATAGGTTAGATTTTGACTTGTGTTGATGTGGCCTCAAGGGCCTTAAAACTTGATGTTTGTATGCATTTCGAATGCTTTCAAGTTCGAGTCCGTCATTCCTTTTTTGCTCAAATTGAGTTTTTACGCAGTCATCTTGGCGCATGGTTGCGTCCTTCGGTGTGGGGTGTGAGTAGAGGTACCGTAGCCTGGAGGCGTAGGTGATCTCATGGCTCGACGGCCCCTCAGCCTCAGGGTGCCCTCGTGGCCTTGTCGACTATGTAAAAACTCGCATCGAAGCATATAGGAACGTTAGCCATTGATTTTTCAACATCGTGTGCTTTCACTAAGTCTTCTTAGCGTGTGGTTATGCCCCTTGGCATGAGGGAGGGAGTGGAGGTACCATAGCGCGGACGTGTGGGTGATCTCGCAGCTCGATAGCCCTTCGGCCTCAGGTTTGTCCTTGTGGCCTTGTCGACTATGTAAAAGAATAGACGTCGAGTTTAGAAAAAATGTGCGAGTTTTTAGGAACTTCGGGGGGTTCCCCCCTTGTAGCCCCTGAGGTAGGCTCGACTCTGTTAAGGTAGAGTCGAGGCTACCTTATTCATGTGAACAAAAAGTTGAACTTGTAAACGAAAGTACTTCTTATTCATTCATGACGTGGGAAAAAAATAAGGCTTCAAAGCCCTAGGGGTGAAAGCGACGTAGCTGTTCGATGTTCCATGCGTTGTTGAAGGTTTCGCCTTTCCCGTTGGCTAGCTTGTAGCTTTCGGGCTTCAACACTTCTGCGACGATGAAAGGGCCCTCCCATGGTGGAGTTAGCTTGTGGTGTCGAAGAAGGCGCTGACAGCCTCCTCTCCAGCGGCGTAACTGGCTCCTTGTAGGTAGTCCCGGCAATGAACGCCAGGATCACATCGTCATCGTGGATATGGGAAAGCTCGGTGCATTGCTTGGAAAAGCGCCGAGCAAAATTGTGGAGGGACTCCCCGGGCTTCTGCTTGCAGCTTTGGAGGTCCCACTTGTTGCCAGGTCGCACGTAAGTTCCCTTGGAGCTCCCCTCGAACACCCTGACAAGGTCGGACCAGTCATGGATCTGGTCGGGGGGAAGTTCCTCGAGCCACCTTCGGGCGGTGTCCGATAGGAACAAGGGGAGCTGACGAATGATGGCGTGATCATTGCGCGCCCCGCCCAACTGGCATGCCAACTTGAAGTCGGCTAGCCATAGCTCGGGTTTGGTCTCACCATTATACTTGACGAGGCTCATGGGGGACGGAAGGGATTTGGCAGCGGCATCCTTCGAATCGTCCTGCTGAAGACTCGAGGGCCCGGTGGCTCGGGGGACTGGTGCCGGTCCTCGTCGCTGTCGTGGCACCCGCCCCTGTGTGCGTTGTAGCCTCACACCTCGGCATCACCACACTTGCGTTGGCGGTTCTCGCTGATGTCGTAGCGCGCGTTTCGGGCTCACGGTTGTCATGGATGCGCGCGCAGACGGGGATCCCTTCTCGGTCCGGGGGCATCCGCTTGATGGACTGAGCCCTCCCTCTTGTGTCGGGGGGTTCAGGGGGCTGCTCCGAGGCCACCCCTTGACATCTCGAGGCCGAGCTTTCAGCCTGCTGCATGGCAGCTACCTCGAGGAGGCCCTGAAGCTCCTGCTGGATGCGTCGGGCTTCGAGATTCGAGGGGGTCGGCATGTTGCAGAGAAGCATGGTCGCCGCAACGACGTTCTAACTGGCGCGGTTGAAGAGGGGGCGCTTGACCGCTCCCTCCCCAATGATTTGCCAGTGGACTTCTCGGGCTTTGGCTTGAGCCCTTGCATTGGGCGGATGTCCACGCTCCTGCTCGAGGGTCTGCTCGAGCTGGCACAGATGCTCCTGGTCCTCGTCGAGCTTGGCTCGCATCTCCTGGACTTGCACGAGCTGGGCGTCATGGGCGTCCTGAGGAAACCGTGCGTCGCTTGGCGCCGCTGGTGGCTGCTCCCCTCGATCCTCCTTGATGAGGTCACCTCCTGCTGCGGCTGCAGCCGCGGTTGTGGCCGCGGGGTCGATGGTGTCGGCGCTCGAAGCGACGACTCTATCGATGTGGAAGCACTCGCGCGTGGGGTCGTAGTGGTCGGAGTTGGAGTTGGGGTCGCCAGAGTAGAAGATGGGGAACTGCCCCCACCACTCCTCCTCCAGCTGGTGTCGCATCATGCTGAGGGTGTAGTGCCTTGGGTCAGGTGCTGGTAGGATAGTTGTCAGGTCCATGGTAGCATGCAAGAGAGCCCCCGGACGGTCCTCATGCGTGCTCACATCGGAGCGCATCATGGCGGAGTTCGTCCTGGCGGCGTTGTCCAGACCTAATGGGAACTGGCGGCGAGCTCCAAACAGTCCGTGCAGCAGTAGATTGGGAGGTGACGGTGCTGAGCGCGTCGGAGGAGCCTCGCTGAGCTCCCTCGACGAACGCGTCACAAAGGTGAAGTCGGGATTTCCATAGAGCCCTGCCGGTTGGTCCTCCGCTCCTGGACACGGGTCAGATTGTTCCACAACCAGGGGCCCCTCATCGCCTACCAGGAGCGGGGGAAACACGATGGGTGGCAACCCAAACGCAGGTCAATGGTGACGGTGGTGCCGATCGCGCCTCCTCCTGGACGCAGAGGCATGGTGGCGAGACCGGCGTGCGGCCCCTCCTAAGCGTGGGGCTCGGTGCAGCCCCCGCTCGGATATCCAACCGCGAGCAGGGTCATGTCATAGCCGTGGTCGAGGGACATGAACTCCAGGCTCCCAAACCAGATAACCGTAGCGCGGGGAAGCAGCGAAGCTGAGTCTGCCATTCGAAAAAATGGCGGGAAATCGTTAGTGACACGCAGTTCCCCTACCTGGCGCACCAACTGTCGGTGTTTCGACCCTGGGGGTCTAGCACCAACGAGTAAATATGTTCTGCGTGCTCCCTAATCCGGGTGGTGATGCAAGAAGAACACACGAGATTTATCCTGGTTCGGGCAATAGAAGGCCCTACGTCCAACTGAGGGGGAAGAGTTTGTATTATCTTGCACCGAAGTGCTTGTACAGGGGAGAATACAAGCGTGCGAGTGAGTGAGCTAGGACTTGAACATTTCGGGCTCTGGTAGCTCCCTCTTGACATGTCTGAACTAGTGCCTGGCGCCTCCTTTTATAGGCGAAGGAGGGGCTCAGGGGTACATGAATCTAGGGCGGACGTTGCTACTGACGTCGGGGAGGAGATGCTGATCATGTCGGTGCCGCTGTAGAGACGTGAGTCGGGCGTGGCGTGCCCTGAAGCGACGTGCTTGGAGATGAAGGCTGTCCTTCTCGTGCGTGGGATGACACAGCTGATGGCCGGTGAAAGACCGGTGCCCATGCCCGGTCGTGCGGATCCCTGTAGTCGTCGCGTCGGGAGTTGTTGGAGTGTTGACCTTCGATGACAAAGTCCAGCTCGAGAGGTGGTCGTGGGGGGGTCGAGGCCCGAATGGCTAAGGCCGAGCCCCAGGAAATGCGGTACGAATGCCGGTAAATATGCCTCGAGGGGTCTCCTGATACTGGGCACAGTGCGTGGCATGGAGCTACAGTGTGGTACGACCCGTCAAATTCCCTGGTATGGGAGGTAAAAGCTGGATTTGATCTTCGTACACGCGACTGTTACCGCGACTGTAGCCATGAAGTTAGGCAGGAGCAGGTAGAACGCACTAAATGCCCTGAAAATCATACCAGGAGTAGGTAATCGAGGGGTGTGCTGTACTCGAGGGTGTCCGTTCGCTCGGGTAAATCTCCGTCACCGAGGAGTAGCCCGAGTGGCACCCTCGAGTGATCTGCTCTGCCTCGAGCGGGGACCCTTCGGGTAGGTAGCGGCCTGGACCGCTGAGGCCCGTTCGTGGGTCGGTCCAGTATGACTTGGCTATTGGGCTTCTTGTGCTAGGTGAAGGATAATCGTTGCGATGGTTTTTGGTTTGCTGATGTCCGAGGTTAATCCACTTAATCGAGGGTTAAGGGTACCCCTTTCCCAGGTACCCGACAAAGTTCCAGGCGGCTTTTGGGGGAACCTGACAGAGAGGAAGAAGAAGGTAATGCAGATAGTGTTGAATGGAGAGTTTGACATGTCGGCTATGGATTTGGACCCGATTGGGTTGGAGGACGAGGTGGCGCACGCCTAAAGCGCGGTTTCGGCTCGCTTCTGTAGCTCAATTTGTAGCGATGTAATCTATCGATGGTTTTCGGAGGGGTTGGTGTGAGTTTTGGGATTTTGTACCCTCGGTTACTGCCCCTGCCTTTCTCGTATTTGCTTTAAACTCCTGTCTGCTTAATGAAATGCGCGTTGTTGGCGTGTTCTAGAAAAAAAATTTACCACATTCTGCATCATCTATTCTTAGGTTAAAAAAAATCTTCACCAACTCAGACAAATTTTCCACCGACGTTAATTAGGATAAAAAAATACTGAGCTTTAAACAACATCAAAACTGAACGTCACCTGAACATTCAAAATCTTGAAAGACCGTATGCAAGACCGAACTTGGTTGCTGCTTCATAATCTGTACATCCATTTGACGAGGTAGTATCATATTATATCATTAATCAGATCATAGTTAACCCATGCATTGATACATATATGTCACACACAGCGTACACGTACATGAAGAAACACGTACAATGACTCAAACGATGGCGCAACTTGCAGCCCCGTTTATTACATACAACACACACAAATTATATAATATTGAAGGATAATGTGCACATACACAATAAGTCACACGGACACGCACACAATGTATAAATAATTGTATATATGGTAAGCTAGGTTTAGTTGCTGGTTTGGTTAGTTGATAACACCAGCTAGAAGTGAGAAGGTAGTGTGAGATGCAGTTCTTGGGACCTCACCAATTAACGGATCTTCATCAGAAGATAAATTTATGTACCGGATGCAATACCTTGGATTTGTTGTGCGTGCTGAAGAAATGGTTTGCTGTTGCGTCCACTCCAAGGGATTGGTGTGCTTGAACTTGGCCCTAATCTCAATCACCTTTAGACTGGGAAGGTGGTTGATTCCGACAATGAGGTCCTCATTGTACATTTGTGCTGCGCCTTCTTCGATGGCCCAGACAATTTTCTCGAGCTTCGGAGCTGCATCATCAGCGAAGAAGGCGACTTGGGTAATAGCATCACCCTCAATAACGAGGAACTTTAACGCTTGAAACTGGACGTCCTTGAAGCGGAGCGCTTGCTCGGTGAATGCCTTGCGGCTGATCTTGAGGCATCGTAGGCTCTGCACAGTTGAGAGCCTCCGTAGAGCATCTCTTCCGTCCATCTCGGTGTCGCGTAGAGTGACGTTGGCTAGCTTCAGGGCCCTTCCGACCCATGAAGGGAGGCTCATCTTTCCCTTGATGTCGAGGTTCTCGAGGACCAAGCTGGAGGCGATCTCGTGCATGGAGGAAATGTCGAGAATGCCGGTGCCGCTGCCGCCGCCCTGCTGGATGGCAGTGGTGGTGGTGCGAGGGACGACGACCCAAACTGACAAGGAGCGTAGGGATCCAGCCAGCATGTACAATGCTCGACCCAGAAGTGTGGTGGCCGTAGTGTTGGCTTGGACGACCACGCCGAGCTTCCGCAGCTTCTGCAGCCTGGCAACCCCTTTCAACTCGGCTCCGTTCGAGGAAACCTGGACGTGGGACAGTGTCTCCATGTCCCTCATCGATCCAATCTTGTGAGGCATGTGCATGGTGACGAGCGACGCCTTCTCGGTCGACGGTTTCCTGGCATCAGCGTTGGTTGGCATGGTGGTGAAGCGGCTGGCGAGCAGGTGCTTGAGTTTTGGCAGATTCAACTTGTTGGTGTCGCGAGGTGGTATGTTTGTTCCCCGGATGTCCAGAGTCTCCAGCGACATGAGCTTGTTGATATGATTGGCGTGCAGTCGGGAGACATCTGTGTTGCGAAGGCTGAGATACTTGAGGCAATCCACCTCGCCAAAGCTCTGAAGGTGGTGACTCTTGAGGCCCCTACAGCCTCCCAGGTCCAGCACGTTGAGCCGATATAGCTCAGGGAGTGCTTTGAGGAAATGCACCAGCTCGTCCATGGGTTCCTTGGTGGTGTCATCCTCCAGTGCGTCATGGTCGTCCAGGCAGCAGCGGAGGTTGCAGCGTCGAAGCAGCGTGTTCCTCGGCTGCGGCGGCATGGAGGGACGACGACGGTTAACTATGCTTCGGATCTTGAGTTGGCGATCGAGGTGGGCTGGTAGGTCAGCCACGAAGTTCTCGCTTTCGGTGATGCCGACTATGAATTCACGGGCTGGGGCATCCATGACACAGGTCTTGACGGTGCCGGCATCGCTCCAGCGAGCTGGACGAATGAAGGCTCGGAGGAGAAGCTCGCAGAAGCAGCGCTCGCCAGCTTCTTCTGGAGTAGTGGTCCTCCCTACTCCTCCTGGCTGTTTGCTGACAAGCCCTTCGGCGACCCATCGCCTGACCATGCTTGTCCTGCTGATCTCCTTTTCGTTGAGGAACGCGGTCAGGTACTGCAGGCAGCTCTTCTGTTGGGTGGACAGCAGGCTGTAGCAGAAGACCATCACTTGGTCCCTTGCCTCTTTTGCCGCTACTCCAGGTGTCTCCACATCCTCCTTGAGCTTCTTCAGCTCTTGGTTCGTCGGGTAAGGGTAGACATACAGAGCGCAAAGGAACATCTTCTTCGTGCATCTGAAAGCCTCTGCTTCATCAGCACCACCACCGACGGCGGTGTCCGACGCCGGATGGTCCGGAGGAGAGCATTTCTTGAGAATACCACGTATCGTGGCAGCTTCAGATGGTACCAGGAGAGCAGGAAGCTGGCCGATAATGTCGCTGTCGCCGCCGCCCGCTCCCAGCCCCAGAGCAGCCGATGGGACTGCGAGAGCAAATTGAAGCAGGCCACCTATCTTGCGGCGGAGGAGTGAGCCCAGCGGGGCGGGGACGCTCGCCTGCTTCCTCTCCTCTTTCAGCTTCTCTTCCAGCGCGCGTACAAAGGTCTCCCTCTTCTCCTCCTCTTGGCCAGGCAGCTTGTTGTCCACCCTCCTGAGGTCGCGTCCGTCCGGGACGCTGACGTCGTAGCGCAGCCGCCTCTCGCCGACGTCGTGGACGCGGGTCTTGAGCTCGGTGATCTGCCTGGCGAGCTTGCGGAGCTGGAAGTAGGCCCTGGGATGCAGGAGGAAGAGGCGCGCCATGGCCAGGCGGCCCGCGCACCCGTCGCCCAGGCGGACGCCGTGGCGGGCGATGTCGCGCACGTAGCGGTCGACGCAGTCCTCGGCGACGTACGAGATGTCGCGCACCTGCTTCATCCACGCGCGGACCTGGTCGTCGTGCTCGCTCTCGATCTTGGTCAGGTGCAGCAGGAAGCCGTTCATGCTGTCCATCTCGTCCTTGATGAACTTCATGTCGCTGTGCACGCCGCCGATCAGCTGCGCCTCGTCGTTGATCGCCGTCGTCAGCAGGCCCAGCAGGGCGTCAATGGAGCTTTGGGTCAGGGCCGCCATTGTTACCGATCGATCTGTGGGTGACGACTGCTGGGTGTAACTGGAACGATCCTGCAATGCTGTTGCTGCGCAGAATTATATTATATATACAGATTAAATTCAACTTTTAATGCAAATGGGTCCAGCTAGAGGACAATCGTAGGCATCCAAATCCCAATCCCAAGAATTAAGTAAGCAAGGAAAACCTAGCGGGAGGATAAAGAGTCGAATGCATTCTTTCTTCATATGGCAAGGAATTGAAAAGCGAATTGAATCTTTTGGTTGCCCCTCTCTTCGATCTTTTGACATGGGACCGCGAATTGAATCTGTGCTTGCCTTCTTGTTTATGCTCTTGTCATCTTCTGTTTCAATTCGTTTCATCTTGACGCTTCTAGTTCCAGCCCGTCGTTTCAGCTAACTTGTCCAGTTGTTCTGCTTCACATTTGGTACTGGTTCCTAACCTTCACATTTGCAATGCAGTGTTGGAAAACTTTGGGTCTGTCAGTTCAGATTTCTGCGGATCCGCTTGATACCATTACATCTTTCAGAGTACAGCTTGGGGTGCCGTTTACCATGGAAACAATAATTTCGATGAGTTGGGCCATTTGGGCAGTTACAGATGATGCAATCTTCAGGAAGCCGTTCATGTTGCCCAAGTGCAAAAAGACATTTCAGAAGTGATTTTGCTCAGGTTATTCTCCAAGCAAAAAATGTCTTATGAACCTCGAATTGGTCAACGGCTAGAGAATTATTTGTAATAGCTATGATTTTCATTGTAACCTTTTTTTGTATCATAAAGCTTGTTGTAAACTTTTGTTCTTTTATAAAAGCACGGTAGGGGCTTGCTTTCTCCTGTTTTATCTCATGAATTATGGGGCAGGTTTGTGCAACTGAAGCTAATTACTAGCAGCAATTACACTACAATCCTATTTCTTCAAAAATAATTGTTTCAACATGGTTAAGAGAACAAAAGCACACCAATTTTGAAGAAAAAAAGTTACTACATCCTGCTTATCTATTTCCATCTACCACCATCCTATCCAATCCAATATAGTTATCTATGTACGTATCAAACCAGAAAAAAAAAAAAAAACTAGCTCATCAGTAACATCCTATCCAATAGTTATCCATGCATCAAACTAAAAAAAGTAGCTCATCAGTAACTTATTCCTTGTGGTGGAAGTCTCGTGTCCATCCTGATTTGAGTCTTCGAAACGTTTAGTGGTTGTTTTGTTATAATTTGTACCAAGTTTATGAGGAGCCGAGACTCAGCGCTCCTTCGTGCCACTTCGCTAGAGCCGTTTCGAGACCCACCATTTGCCATAGCTTTGTTACAGGAGCTACAAGCAGCCGAAGCCGCATCATACCAAGGTCCCTACTCCCATAAAGGTTGAAGGCTTTCTGAAGCTGACGAAATGCTCCTTGTTAGTTTCCCTTGATTCTTTGCATGGCGGTACTGGAAATAAATAACTGCATCGTAACATGAATGGTTAATCTATCATTATATATGCCCTGGACTACTGAAATTGTGGGACTCCCTTTTTCTAAGCGGGTTCCTAAAGGCTATTACGCTCACCTACATATAAACTGATAGTGTAAACTTATCAAAAGCAATTTTAGACCAGCCGATAGTGGAAATACTGTGTTACAAAATGTTTTTAGTAGTGAGAGACTGTCTATTTGGTCTCTAAACCGGCCCCTATCCGTCCGACAGTCACAGTTCTATGCAAATCCGATTCACAAAACATGGTTGATCGCGCTACAACTTCCAAACGAAAAGAGTATGCACATACACATGCATGAATCCTGGAAATTTCAAATGAAAGAGAATCGGTCGATCCTCCACACACACCCTAGTCTATTTCGGATCTAGTGCAGCATAGCTTCAGAAATGGACATCACAGACTGTAACAGCAGAATGAAGCAAGAACAGAATAAACTTCTCTTTCTAGTATCATATATTTACTCACTCACCAACTCTTGCTATTTCAACTTCCATTGTCATTTACTCATTTCATATATATATGCTTGCCTTAATAATGAGTTACTGTGCAAGCTTAGCATTTGCAGGGCGAGACAAACAGTATATATAGAGAGATAATCATGTAACTAACCCAATGAGCTATATAAGTTAATCGTCCATCTCCAGCTATCTACCTTGACTAAAGTAAACCTGCATGATCAAAGCTTCACAAAACCCTCCGAAGATGCAGTTTCCATCACAAGAAAGAAGAAATCACCATCGCCTGCCCACCTAGAGCCGCCATTGGAGTTGCAGGCAGCAAGTGATCTGATTATCATCACCTCAACCTCACTCAGCAGTCACCACTTCGTCACAGTGCATTGTTGATTCTTGTCCCCAGTCACCATTCACCACTCACCTACAGTCACCATTCACCACTTCCTACCTCCTTGCACTGCAACTCCGTTTCACCTGTCAGGCTCCGGCGGCTGTTGCAGGGCGAGCGCTAGCGGCAGCGATCAGCAAGAGGCTGTCGGCCGCATCGCGCTCCCGGCTGCACCAGTAGTAGCCCTGCAGCCTGCTGTCGCTCCCCGCCTCAGTCGGACAGCGACGGTGATGCAGCAGCGCCATGCCGAGCCCGCCCTCGCCGTGCTTGCCGAGGCGCGCCTGCCAGGCGGGCGGTCGGAAGGCGCGCACCTCGACGGCGTCGCCGGCGCGCAGCACCAGTTCCCGCTCCGCCGCCGTCAGCATGCGCGGCAGCGGCGATGGCGCCACCAGGCGGTCCGGGAGCACGAGGCGCGCCTTGTCCCGGCTCCGGTCCGACGGGGTCAGCTGCTTGGTGAGCACCACCGCCGGCTCCGCGCGCAGCCCGTCCTCGTCCTCCGCCGCGGCGTCAACCTCCACCTCCCGACGCCCGCGGCCCGAGGCAGATCCCGTCCCCGTGGGCACGGGCGGGTCCGACGCGCCCAGAAGAAACCCTCCCCCTCCTCCTCCTCCGTGGTTGTTAAGGTAGTGGCTGGACATCTCCTGGATCGCCGCGGCCGCCGCGTACGGGTGGTACCGCACGACCCTCTTCTTCGGCGGGAGGAGCTCCGGCGGGACGCCAGCGAGGTCGTCGACGCCGGGCACGTCGCGCTCGCCGCGGGTCACCAGATCCCCGCGCCCGGGCGCCAGGTGCTCGACGAATTGCGCCCCGTTCGCCGCCCGGGTGGTACCTCCTGGGGTAAGGAACGCGCGCGCTGGCGCCAGGGCTCCGGCGAACGGAGGCGGGGGACGGGGCGTGGCGGCATCCGGAGGCTGCATGGGAGCGGGGGCACTGGCGGGGGGAAGGAGGGGAAGCGTGGAGGGGAGAAGCCGGGGGGGAACGGCGGCGGGGGAGGGAGAGCGAAGTACGGTGGCCGGAGGGGCGGTGGCGGCGGCAGTGGCAGTGGCGGTGGCGGGGGAAGAGGTGGGGTTTTGCGTGGCGGCGAAGTTGGTGGGGGAGGAGCGGGCCAGAGCACGGGAGGTTCCAGACTTCCCATTGGTCGCCCACTCGCTCTCGCCTCTTGTCTCCCCTTTTTCTCTCTTCACTTGCACGCGAGCCTGCCATTAATAAACTTTCACACACACATAAAAACAGCATAGTTCTTTTCATTTTTTTTTACTCTTGTTGCTTCATTTCGAACAAACAACTCAGCTATTTCTCCACTAATAAAAAGATCCATTTCTCCTAATAAACTCAATTCAATATTCAATATATAAATAATGTTAGCGGGCAGCTGTTTTTTATTCGTTAAGATATTCTCAAGCATTCTTTCCATCCACCAAGGAGCTTGAAAACCCAGGGTTCACTGCTTACGCATCCAACAATACTGCAACAATATGGACGACCAAACAATTTTACTATATGCTTATCAGTACATGTCAGACAACAATCCATGGCTTGGTTTCCAACAGGAGTAAGATTCACCTGCTTTCTGTATACATCGCAGTATACTATTCTGATGCCCTACTGGATTGAGCAACTTTACATGAGCCCAATACATACATTGGGGGTTGCAAGATACAGCATCGACGACCAAACAAGCCTATGTTATCCATATGCTCAAGGCTGCAAGCATGGTTAAACCCGAATCAATACTCAATAATGCCTCCAGAACCTCACATTGCGTCATGACAAAGTAGCAGCGCTTTCAGTCAGCTCAAGAAAACTCGGGGGTGACATTGGCGGCATTGCTTCTTCCTGGGCGTCAACCATCTCTAGGATCTTTCTTACGGTTGCCTGTAACTTTTCATGGCCACCTTCCAGTGTGGACTGACCAGCTGTTCCGTTTAGTTGCATGGCCTCGTTTCCGAGACCCGTGTTTGATGGATTTGTTTTCGACTGTGCTTTCGCTGATGTTACTGCATTGGTGAAGACACCGGATTCCTTCAGGCCACGGATGATAGCCTGCAAAAATTGGGCATAAAATTTAGCAGCAATAAGAAACAACTTCCACGAGCTGAAAGGCGGACTAACCATGGGCGCATATATACGTGTTAAGACACCCTTCCTCAAAAGTTTCAAACTGGTGTCTTTATCAGTCCATACAACATGTTCCCGATACCTGAACAAAGGTAGTCAGACCAATGTGATATGTCTTAATTCAGGTAGGATAGGAAGGAACCATGGGTACTTGGTACACAGAGGGCTAAGGGTGTTACCAGTTCCTCATCTCCTCCTCAGTTGCTGTTGATGCAATTATAAAGGCCTGCCATGACAGAGTACAAGGGAGGATTCATTAGCTCTCCCAAGTTAGTTAGCCAATTAGCTACACATGCACAATGATACCTAATAAGAGCCATATCAGTTTCCTTTTTCCCTTTTTTTTTGATAAATGCATACTCAAAAACTTTGGGATAATTGCCAAACTGGTCCTTCAGCTAATCAGCTAAATAAATTGGTAAAACTACAGTAACAAAGGGGGCATTCAAAAGACACACTAACATTTCTGTGATTAGTATAAGGCACACGAACAAAGTACAATATTGTGCTTGTGCAATTGCCTGCCACACCTATATCTGATTCAGACAAATGTATTATTTCAACGTTTCAGTCAGGAAACAGTTATGATGTTGACAAGGTGGCCTGTACCCATAGGACAACAATAGATGCTATGCAGATATAGCAGAAAAGGGCGTACCCAGTGCCGTAGGCTCCCGCACTGCGGGGTCTGGGGAAGGGAAAATAGCCAGCAGCCATCCCTGTACAAATATGCAGAGGCTGGGGCTTGAACCCTGGACCTCTTGGTCACAGGCGGTAAAGCTCTACCGCTTGCACCAGGGCCACCCTTCTGCTATGCAGATACAGCAAAGGGAAAAAAAAAAGATAGCTCACCAAACGGTCAAATTCCAAGATAAAACATCGCTTCACATCTTCTTTAGTTGGCTTGCAGCCACACCTATCCCTCCTTGAGGTTAGGTCTGAGAATTTTGTGTAGGTGTAATGCAGAATAGCAGCCTCCTCCAATTTGATTTCACTACATAAAAACAAATATATAACTACATCGAGTTGAAATAGACTGTAGTTTGTTGGCTGACAATTTGTTTTAGCAAAGAAGTCCACATATCCAGATATCTTACTTTGGGGATTTCATGTAATTATGCCATCTATGAGCACCATTTGGACGCAAATGGTCCTGAACCCTTGCAGCCGATTTCCCATTACCATAAGTAAGGAAGTAGTTTGGATTACCACGTGTTGCTTCTTTGTATAGACCAAAGTATGTATCCTTCGGAAGATGATCATAATTTTTCTTAAACATGGAAACCTGCAGGCACAAAACAATTCATAAATGATGCAAGCTATCAAACACAGCCAACGATAATCAGACCAATCCTATTATTTCATCCAATGCATTAAGTAGTTATGTGCAGTGTTTGCTAAACTATAGTTTTTTTTTCTAGACAGTGAGTCGATATCCAGTTATCTACTGTTGGTATTGGTACTTTGTTTCTCACGCAAGCCAGTGGATCATCAATAGGATACAGAGCCAATTTTCCCTTCCTTTTGCATACATGTACAGATAACAGTAGCTTCTATACCTCAGTGAAAGGATCCTTAATGTCATCACGCTCAATGCTGCTCTCCTGGAAAAAAAAAGAAATATATACAATAATCAGATGCCAAACACGTTACAATATTCAACAAACATGTTACTTGTGTGACTCACATAATTGGGGAAGATAACCATGTCAACATTGTCAGGAACATCTAAAAGCAATCGCCTCAGAGAGTACTCTCGAGCACCAGCTGGGTGAATCAACTCATCAGTATCAAGGTGAATGATCCAATCCATTCCAGCATCCTGTGACAATCAAACAGGGGACATTCACATCAATCTCAGGACTAAATACAAGGCCTTTTTAAAATCAAAATGACAGCTAATAAAATGACTCCATAATTAGCTCCACCAGTCTTGTGCATGTTTGCCATAAATGATGCAAAATCATGTCACTTGCCATTGGTACAGCATGGGAACATTGCAGAAAAGTGCGATGATTAGAACATCTTGGATTTCTAGCTAGCAGTGGTATCACCTAGGATAATGTTTATAGTGGACTGAGGACAGAAGCCTATATTTCAACTTTTTTTTTTAAACTAAGATCAACCCTGCTTATACAGAAAGCAAGTAAAAGTTCTTACAGGTCTATAACTCTATATTTTTACTAATGAGTAACTCTGGCACATGTCTTTAAATTTCTGAAATTTTTCCATAAACTTTTACACCATTCACTACCATCCTAAAAATTGTGTCAGGGAAGTCAGAAAAAGCATGCGGTGCCGGAAAAAGTTGAGAAACTTATAGGGACTGAGATTATTTGCATTGTAGCCTTCCCTTTCATTACTGTAAACTACTCCTTCCATTCCAAATTATAAGTCGCTTTGACTTTGTTTTTGGTACATCCAATTTACTATGTATCTAGGCATAACATATGTCTAGATAGTAGATACAAAGAAAATTGGATATACTAAAAAAGACAAAGCGACTTATAATTTGGAAACTGAGGGAGGATATGGTTAGTGGTTACATAGCTACAAACAATCAATAACTCAACACGCTGAATTATACTGTTGATATAATATATCGACATTTGTGCTGCAGAGCTCAAAACAACACTGGCAGATAACTATATTAATTCCCAATAGTGAGTAAAGAGTGGCAGAAAATTAGAATTGGACAACACACTCCGTAGGAAAGGAATATCAAAATCAAGATTTCTGTTTAAACTGATACTAAAAACAGACAGTAAAGAACAGTTCATACCCTTGCCATAACAATAGCCATTTCCATGTTTAGTGATTGCTTGACAAATAGTTCGTAATTACACGGCTTGTAAAAGAAACCTCCTAGCCAAGTCTCGTTCCAAATGCGGCTGAAATCGTAAAATCATCACAACAGAAGCTTTAGACAAGGAAATAACCAACACAGTACTTCAGAAATACATAAGTCAGGAAAATGGAGATACAGGATCCAATCAGTAACACTCCAGAATTAATATTCAGAATTGTTCACAGCATTGCAACGAAAGAAAGTAACTTGGCATCTATCTTGTTACCTCTACCATATGGTTTGAAGCAAGTACTATCATAATTTTTGGTATTTATGAAACATTTTATTTATATATAGCATAGTAAAATCAGAATTATCAAAACTTACGATATCTCAAATAAATATATCTTTAATTGGAACAGGTACTTTAAGGTTGAAAAGATTTATATGGAACTATTCTGAACATCGACATACCTTTTGTCTTGTTTCTCTTTCAGTTCTTTAGTTCTGTAAATAATTTTGACACCCTAAAGCAGAACACAGAAAGTCAGTGGATAGATAGAGAAAAGAAATCATAAACACTGGAATGGGATATGGAATGACTTATTTACCCGAATAGATTCAAGAACAGAGGTGACAGCTGGCTTTGCTGCCTCTCCTTCAACAAAGAGAAAGAAATGTGAAACACCAATGACCTTGTGATAATACAACCATGGAAGAATCTGGTGTAGGCCAGCAGATGTGCTTCCGGTGATACAGATCTGCAGTCCAAGATACAGGGTTGTTAGATGAATAGAGGTACAGTTTCGGTAACATTTCACTCCAAAAATTTGAACAAGATGTTCACAAAAAAAAAAAAAAAAAGAGGGGATAGGATTTTTAGGTTGAAATGAAAAAATCTCGATAATTTTATGTTGATACAAATATTGTTGGGTCACGGCAAGTGTTCGCCGAGTGAGTCCTCTCTACTTGAACAAACATTTTAAAAACCGCAGGAACATTATATATCTTGTTTTTCCAATTTGCTATCTTTAATAACAGGGTAAACAAAGATAATTGGATTCATGATGTTGCTTAAACTCCTGTGTATATGAATGTGACGAACTGACAATACAAGTGCAATCGTGATTGAACATACAAGGAATTTATCCGTATACTGCAAGTCTGCAACTACGGTTGTACATGCAAGAAAACTTTCACTTGTAAACTATGGCCTGCATTGCCCAATTTGCCAAACATAGAGCAACTGCTAGTTACATGGCGTTATTTTCATGGTCTTATTAAAATATAGTAGCACATTAACATATTGCACACCATGGTAACAAAAACAAGTAGTTGATCCTATTGCAAAGCCCTGCAAGGAACAATGTCATCGAGCTAAACATGTGGCTGAAAATAGTTCTCAAGACACGGATCGCACAGATAGCTAGATCACCAGGCACAGTGGAGTACGAGATACTCGGGTCACAGTGTCGGCAAATAATTCAGCGGCACTAGATAGAAGCGGTCGAGAAATGGGATCTCGCCAACGGGCAGATCAGATCACGCTCACCTTGGGGGTTATAGAAGATTCGGAGTCTAAGTTCCACCCTCGGTAGAGCGAGATTCCGTTGGTGGACGCGGCGCTCCGGCCGAGGATCTCGGCGCAATCGGCTCCCGGTGAGGACGAGGAGGAGGACACGGCGAAGTAGGAGCCACCGCCCCCGTGGGAGGAGGATGAGGAGGAGGATCCGAGCGGGCTGTTCTCCATGCCCGGGAAGCGCTGCGTGTCGGCGGGCCAGGCGGCACCCGCCGGGTCCCGCATGCCGCCGCGCCACTGGAGCGCGAAGGCGAAGGCGGCGAGCGCGAGAGGTAGCAGCGTGAGGAGGAGAAGCATCCGCGTGGCCAAGGCCGCGGCCGACGCGCCGCCCCCGCCGCCGGTGGAGGCGGCCGTGGAGGAGCCCCCGCGGTAGCCCGCCATGGGAATTGGGATGGAGGACGAAGCGAGGTGCGCAGTCGTTGGTTGTCCTGTACAGCACACTCGCGGAGAAGAACAAGTCGAAGCGTTGGGGAAGGAGAAGCCTTGGAGGACTGGATGGGCCCGAGTGGGCCAAACACTACATGGGTTGGGCTGTTGAAGGACAAACAGGGCCTCTTTTGTATATGGGCGAGGATTTCGGCCCATTGGTCCAAAATTGTAACTCAGTTGGTGACCAAGAGCCCAATAGGAAGAAATGAAGTTTGATGAAGCATGAGATCTTTTTTTTTTCTTTTTTTGCTGAACCAAGTCAAGCATGAGGAGATTCTTTGATTAAACATAGTATATACGTATACATTCAATCCAAATAATACTAGTAGTGACAAAATTGATCGACCTATAGCCAGCCTCGAAGAGATGCTATGTTTGCTTGCGAATCTCATCTCAACAGTCTCTGGATTGATTGCTCCAATGGAATGGTACCTACCTCTATACCTGTCATGCACATGGTCTCAATCTTCAGTTGTCGGCTTGGCTGTTTCCAGTTTAGGGCTTCTCCATTTTATTCATCCTTTTTAAAAAAAACAAGAAGGAAGATTTTTTTTCTGGTAAGGAAACAAGAAGGAATTTAGTTACTACTTGGTTGCTTGCAAATCTGAAATCTCATCTCAACCGTTTTGGACTGTTTCCTCCAGCAGTACCTGTCGTGCACATGGCCTGAATCTTCAGTCCGTCTGCTTGGTTGTTCCTATTTAGGACGTCTCCATGTATTATTTTTTTCCCAAAAAAAAGGAATTTACCTACTTCTACTTGCGTATACGTACTTATGGTGCGATGTGATGTGTATACTGGAGCAGCCGATGGCACATATACATCAACAATCTGCTTCGTTCCATTATGGTGTGCCAATTTCTTCAACAGAAACTAGGTGGGTGTGCGTGAAATTTTTACATCTTGGTCCTTTTGGGAAACATTTTTTACAAATACCTTCGGCAAAACATTTTCTAAAAATGCATCGTTTTTAAACGTATTAGGGCATGACGCCGAGGTATGAGGCTCGGCGTGAACTGACACAACGCCAAGGTCCTTGCCACATCACCAGCGACCGCCGTCGTCGGCCTCCGAGGGCCCACACGTCGGCGCAGCGTCAGCTCACGCCGAGCCACATACCTCGGCATGATACGGTAGTACGCCGAGCATTTGACTAGGCATGGACGGCCCACTTAAGTGTTGCGGCCCAAGAAGCTCGGCATGCGGCTAGTTAACGCCGAGCTTCATACCTCGGCGTGGCCCGACTCAACGCCGAAGTTTCGCCTGTAAAGGCCGCGGCCGGCCCCCTTTGTCCTCCTCCATCCATTATTTTCACTTGCTTCCTCTCTCCCTCTCACTCCTCCTGTCCTCCCACAAACCCTAACCCCAAATGGTCCCCTAGGCCGACCGGACCTTGCCTCTTGATGCTTCCCTGAGGTCATGCTCCCTCCCCTATTCCATTCTATCCGGTTATATTTCATTGCAATGGTTGTTTAGTTGGCTAACCCTAGAAACATGGTGACAAGGTTGGTTTGGATGAACTTCTTTGTTTGTAGCTATAGAGTAGTTGGATGAAACACTTGTTTAAGATTATATTCATTTTTTTCTTAGTTTTACTTATTGTTATTATTAATACTTTGGTGGACAAACGAATTTGTAGGTATTTAGCATTTGCATTGTGAATTATGTTCGGTTATTTATAAATTTATAGGTATTGAGCATTTTCTTTTTCGTTAGATGCAAAACTTGTGGCGGACGGAGTTTTGGAAAAAAACGAGGTCGCCCTAGAGAATTGTACCTCGACGTGTCTAGCAAAGATGCCCCTGTTCCTCCTGCACTCCCTGTCCCAAATTGCGACTGTGAAGAACCGGCTGATATTGGCCAATCTCGCCATGAGGACACAGCTGCCCGTTGCTAGGACACATGCGGTAGATTCAATGTAAGTGCTTGGTTTGCTTTCATTGTGTATTTATTTATTGTAGTAGTTCGCTAACAATCTTGTTTTGTAGAACCATGAGAGGTGCTTTTTCTTTCAGTGGATTGACGGTCCGAACAAGTTTGACCCAAGGTACCTCCAGTTTGACGAGTGGTGGAAAGGGTCGCATAATCCACCCGATCAATTAGAGTGGTGGGTTGCACCTCCCCATGATTCCCCGCCAATGTCAGAAGAGGAGAAGAAAGTAGCTCAATTGAGACGACTTGAATCACCATCTTGGTGCAAATGCGGAGATTATTCTATGAAATGTGCAGACAGGCCTAACAAGTTTGAATGTCCTAACCCCCTGGAGTAAGTTCATATTGTACCTCTTCATTAGGCTTTCTTATTCTTTTTGCAAGTACTAATCTTTCATGTTTTAGGGTGGGTACTCGTTGTTGTGAAAGTGTAACTTCAGGGAGTGGCTCTGGGGTCCTAAGAACAAATGGCCGAAGCTGAAGGTGGACAAGAAGAAAAAAAGTGGTTACCCCCGCTCCTCCTTTGATGTGCAAATGTGGTGTCGAAGCGTAGTATGGCCTACTTCCTTCAGAGTTTGAAATAGGCTATTAGTGCGGCTATATGGTTGATTACGATGAGGTTCATTCGTTCTACCTCTTGCTTCATTGATATTCAAACTTTATTCTATTTGCTGACATGTATAATTCTTCCGTTCGAGCACAGAGACTCAGGAAATACAAGTGGGAGGTTTTTGACCATGTTGAAGACCAGAGGGAATACATGGGTACATTCAAGTATAAGCAATTCATGGACCAGAAGATGAGGTCTAGTACTCATTTTGTGGACAACTACACTAAGATGCAGAAACGAGCGCAAATTGACTATGCCAGACGATTGGGTGTCCAAACCCCAAGTGCTGCTCAGTGGAAGAAAGAATGTGAGGCAGTGAAAAAGAAGAGAGCAGAGGAGGCAGCATTGCATGCGAAAATTGAGGCGGAAACAAGAGAGTATGAGGCCATTAAAGGCCTTGAAGCTCACCTATATCTCAGTGAGTGTCTCTCAAAGCTCATAAACATGTGTGTTGTTTGTCTTTCTAACTTTTTGTTTCATTTACTACAGAGATTGGATGCACCGGGAACTGGGACATTGAGGTTGCATGTTCAGCTTATCTCGAGCAGACGGCGGTGGAGGCCGAGAAGAGGGCTAATGAGAGGGAGAAGATGGAGGAGGCCAAAAAGAGGAGTGCTGAGGCGGAGATGAAGGACGATGATGACACTTTCAGATTGGACGAGCTCATCGCCCTAGCGGAGGCCGATTTAAAGGCAGAGGCTTTTCAGAAGGAGAAGATGAAGGAGGCCGAAAAGAGGAGTGCTGAGGCGGAATGTAATGCAAGCATGTGTTGTATGATTGCACACAGGACTTGCCTTTTTAGATGAAATGCATGCACACTGTTATAGACTTTTCAGTTGAGATGACAAATGAACAATTGTAGCCTTTTCAATGATATGACAGAACAAAATTGTAGGTTTCATGATTGTTTAAATTACCTAAGGAATGTTAGGTTTAGTGCAGGACATTAGTACCCTTGTTTGGTACATGTTCTCACGTGTCAGCTCGTGTGCTTTTTGTATGTTTAAATTACCTAAGGCATGTTAGGTTTAGCGTAGGACCTATGTACCCTGGTTTGGTACATGTTCCAACATGCCAGTTCATGTGTTGTACGTGTCTAATTATGTAATGCACTACTCTATTGGTTTTACTTTGCAAAAAATGAACTCCATAGTATAATCAACATGGTGCATAAAAAACACATAGACACCATGCATGAGAAGCTTACACACAAAGAATGACACTAAATACTCAGACGGATGATTTCTAAAGTCACAGAAACTAAAAAACGAAAGTAAAAAAATGCAAAAACAACCTCGACGCTGAATCGGCCCACGCCGACCCTTTACCTCCGGTGCGCGTTCAGCCCACGCCGAGCTTGGGCCATTTGGGCTCCCGGCCTGTCAAGGTTTCGAACCACGGCGTGAAGCCACCTGACGCCGAGGTCTTGCATGTCGGCGGGCTGAACCATCGAATTCCAGTTTCTCCAGAGGTCGACGTGAAATCAAGATATGCCAACATGTATGATATCGACACTAGGCCAGACAACGTCGACACTAGTCGTGGCCCACACCCAACGCCGGGGTTAGGGACCCTCGATGCTGAGTCGGCCCATGCAGACCCCTTTACCTCTGGCGTGCGGCCAGCCCACGCCAAGCTTTGGTTTGGGCTGCCCATGTGGCTTTGGGCCTCCAGCCTGGCCGGACCGATGACCCTCAGTGTTGAGTCGGATAGCGCCGTAACTGAGTATCTCATCGTGAAATCAATTGACGCCGAGGTGTTGCATGTCGGAGGAGTGAGCCATCAAATTCTAGTTTCGCCCGGGGGTCGGCGTGAGATCAACTGACGCCGAGCGTGAGCACCTCGGTGTGAAGTCACCTGACACCTAGCCTGAGCATCTCGGCGGCCTGAGCCATCAAATTCTAGTATGGCCAGAGGTCCAGAGTGAAGTCAAGTGACGTCGAGGCTGATAACCTTGGTGTGAAGTCACGTGACGCCGAGCTTGTAGAACAGCTTCACATAAATTTAGATCTCAATGATGAATGACACAATTTAACATAAATAAACAAGCCTAGAATTTAACATAAATAAACAAACATAAGCCACATAACACATAGTCCATAGATTAGTCAATAGCTCATTACACAAACATAGTCCATAGCTTAGTCCATAGCTCATTACACAAACATAGTCCATAGCTCATTAACATAGTCATTACACAAACATAGTCCATAGCTCATACAAGCATTCCATAGTTCACACACCTACACATAGTCCATTCTTTGTAGCTGTGACACAATCCATACAAATGACATAAAGGACATGGTCACAACACCATTAGTTACACATTTTATACATTTCATCTACCACCCTCCATTCATCTACCACCATTCATCTACCACCATTTCATCGCAACACCAACACACACATCGTCCATACACAAAAGAGAGCACAAGTGATGGGGACGTGATTCCCTGATCTTCCGTCAGATGGAGATAACTATCGTTTTGGTGGAGCACGACACACCGATCCGGCTTCAGATCCAAAGACCCGAACCCTGCAATCTTAGCACCACGACTCCTCTGGTTATCAACTGTGTCTCCAACCGGTTGACCTCGCCACGAAGGCTAATCCCTGCCTACGAAACGAAGAACACAAGCAAGAACTCAAAAGAACGCAGCTCAATTAATGGGACAATCTGCAAATGAATGATTAAGCACTCGAGTTGGGGTTCCACAAACCGATGAACGGCGGCTGTCGATGGACAGAATAATCTAAGCAAAACCCAAAACCTAACGACGGCGGCGGCGTATGTTTATAAAGGACTTAGGGTCGTCGCCTACCCTGGACGCGCCCACTAACAGGCTCATAAACGATACACGGCCCATTGGACCAAAATAAGGTGACGCAGCACCAAGACAGATTCGGAATGTTGACTTGCTTCGACAATTCCCATGGACTCCGAAGAGGTTTTGACGTGAGACCACTTCTATTGGCTTCCTTATGAAGTTAGCTTTCCAACCATATGTAGAATGTTGAAAACGGAGTCCGTATGAGTCCGTATGACCAGTTCTAGTCCAGGCTGGTCTGGCAGTCCGAGACAGACGTGAAATCAGCTTGTGTTGCACGGCCTTGCTGGCCCAGCTCGTCTCCAACTCCTCGTCCAAGTTCTTCAGAAGCCTCTCCATTGTTCCTAAGCAATATTAAATCATTAGGTAGTAATCTATTCTCAAAAGTATGAAAAGTATCGCTTAAAAACGAGCTCACCTGTAAATGTAGTTGATGCATTCGAGCTCGGGTCATTGGGCCTTGGAGAGGATCAGCAGGTGCACAAGAAGAAGCGATGTCCTCATCAACAAGTTCATCATGTCCATCCTCCATTCATCTACCACCTGTCAAAGAATTTAAGGCATTTGTTAACAACAATGTACCAAGTGGATTTTAGTCTCCATATTGTAGTCCCCATGATTTCAGTTTAGCCTCCTATGTGACATTGTTTCAGTTTAGCCTAACTAGACTTTTATGGTATTAAGAATGCTAGTGAAGTGGATGTACCTTAACGTTGCTGACAAGCGATACGCTTGCCCCTCCCTAATGTGTAGGTACCTGGAGAGTACCTGTCCACTGGTCGGATTTCCCTATGCATTCATCCCGATGCCGAGGCTTGACTTCCCATGGGTGCATCATCAAGCTGTGACATGCCAATTTCTTCCCATTGGTCCCATTGTGCACCTTGTCCTTCAGAGAGTTCTCCTTGTCCTTCATACTCATCGCCTTGTTGTTCCCATTGGTCCCATGGTCTTGTGCAGTTGAAGGGCCTGCAGGTTGTTGACTAGAGCTTGCTCCAACATTCAGTTGTGGGGCTATGACCCCTTGTTGACTAGAGCTTGCTCTGACATTCAACTGTGGGGCTATGACCTGCGAGGCACGTCTGCATCCAAGGCAGGCTACAACTTTACAGAGACGATGCATCAAACGCTGCAATTTGAATTCAGTAAATGTTAACTTATATGATCATTATTGTTTTCAAGTTGCTATTTCTAGGGAAGTGGTAATGAGTACCTGAATGTACTGGCGTAACAAACTGGCCTCATTTGGATCTCCCACAGGAACCATCAATGCCACTCCTTGCTCCACAACAGTCCTCATTATTTCCGTGCTCTATGAAACAAACCAACTTATTTAGTAACAATCAAAGGCCACGATCTCAATCGGTACAAATGGTTTAAAAACTTACCGCTCTAGCTAACACTGGGGCAATCTCAACTTGGCGGCCTTGTTGGATACCTTCGTCATATGGGTTTTTGCCTTCATCATCACTTGCAATTTCTGCAATGTCCTCCTCTGTCCAAGCTGGTTTCAACTGTAGCCATGTCCATTCACCAAGCCAAACGAGGTAGTCATCGAAAGCGTTCTCACGATGCCTAGTGAATATGCGCATGTTGTTCTGCTCCATCAAGTTCCACTCATCGATGTACCACTGGTGCTCGAGCTGCCAGTTGGTGATCTTCTTCTTCTTTTGTCAACTGAACCTGCACCATTCACAGCATTACATCAATATGAAGCTGAACTTGAAGATTGCTTCAGGTCAAACGAACACGTTGCGGTGAAATATAAGTGCATGTTATGTACTTGTGCTGTGCCCAGGAGGTGGAGAAATCTTCAGGAGGACAAGGCTGCAGCTTACCAAACTGCCATGCTACACGGTGAGGTAGATGGTACTCCACTGCATAGAAACAAATGAGAGGGCACCGCATCTTCCATAAGGCCTCGTCTTCCTTGCATAAGGTGCTCAAATTGAGAGCTCTAACTGCAGCCCTGTCATATGGTTCCCATTCAACCTGTACAAATAGTGCTCATCATTTTGTGCTCACTGTATTACGTACCGCGATGATGTCGAGCAAGTTTGAGAAGCTGATCTAACTTACATGTTGTGGCTGTAGGGTGTCCAGCTCGTTTGTGTAGCTGATGTACGCGTACCGTGACACGTGGTAAGTTCCATAGGCTTTCTCATAGGGGTGTGCCACGGTAGGGGGCATTGACGGTGTCACCTACTAGAAACCAAGGGTTTGGTGGATCGAGTTCATGCAGTCTCCCAACTGGAAGCCTCTCCCACATCCAAATCAGCAACAAAAATGTGAAGGTGACTGTTAATTTCTTTTACATAAAACAAATAGTTGTTGTAGACAGTTGCACAATATTGATTTGTTACCTACAGCAGTGTGATGCATCCTGACATTGTTGCGTGCTCACCTCTAGTACGGCGGCAAGCCTCACAAAGCTGACGGTATAGGAAAGCAAGTATAGCAGAGCCCCAACTCCTATTCTAGGCATCATCCCAGTTCCAAAGGCACGTGATGTACATCCAAGAAGCAGTGTCTCCAGTGCTGTCAGGTAACAGAACCGTACCAAACATGTGTAGCAAGCCCGACAGTAGTAGGTCACAGTGGCCTCGTCCGCACCGTCTAGACAATGCCCAAACTCTTGAAGCAGCCACCTCAAGGATATTCCACTGCTGCGTCGTTTCTTTCCTGGCTCAAGTTCAGGTAGGGCCCGTCCTAAGAACTGGGCCACACGGTCCTCCCATCCTGCAGATTCCATGTCTTCAGTCACTAGGAATCCTCAGATTTTCACTCCAAGGATCATGGATACATCCTGAAGAGTGATCGTCATCTCCCCACATGGAAGGTGGAAGCTGTGTGTCTCTGGACGCCACCTATCTACCAACGCTGTCAACGCCGCTGGGTTGAATGGTGGCGTGCCTCGACGACAGACATGAGCAATGGTGGCAAGGTTTGCCCACTTCAGGAGAGGCGTGTACCGGTCATCGTAGGCCATGGTGATAGCGGCGTCATGTGTCATTGGCCTCAGAACTTTCAACACCTACACAAAAAACAAGATAACCAAGCAAATGTTGTGTCAATGAGAATGTGACGAAGGTAGCATACAAAAAAGAATTCTGCTTTACAACCATGTATGAAAATGTAAGGGTTATACCTCTCCATTCTCTATCCTCCGGGCCTGTTGCTACTCATCGAACCTTGGCTCAAGCAGTGGGTACCGATTCATTCTGCAAGTGAAGTAATCACAAAGCAATTAGTATTTAAGTAAGAAAAAACATCCATATGTAGTAAGAAGTAATACAAAGTAAATAACAACATAAGGGACCAAACACATGTAAGTAAAATAAGAAACCAAACTTTTATACGTAACAAGCAGCTAACATGGATGATACCTGTTGTCTAAGTAGTTCAGGACATTTCCTTCTATTGTGGCCCGGTTTATGGCACCTTGAGCAATGACTTTTTTGGGTGTCCTCTACAAAATGTGTCCCAACCTTACTCACAGTTGATCTACCTAGGGTGGCTCGGTCCATGTCCATCCTGAACCTCTTGCGTTGCCTAGGTCCTCTACTCTTCCACAGTAAACCAAGATCAGCCACATACTTGGGGCCATCATAGGTAGGCCACTGGCTCTCGTCTAGGAACGGCTCGAACTGAGAATTCCATGTGCTCATTAGGTTCCTCAGAGAGAACTCCACAGCCATACGGGGAGGGACCTCAGCGTCAACACGTCTAAGGCAACAAGCTGTAATCATGTGGGAGCAAGGCCTATGGTATATGGTGGGTTTTCCACAAGAACATTTATTCTCATTGATTATTACTTTATGTTTTCGAGCACCCCGATCTTCACCACCGATGTTAGTTCCACCTTCCTCTAGAATCTCATATCCATGTTTGATCAGATCAAAACAGTCTCCCTTCTGTTTTTTAGACTTTTTCTTTGAAAAAGCTAGTTCCCGAGAATCTAAAAGTGGCCAAGTTTGTTGTCGGTCCATAATTTTCTCGCATGCTTCTTCCTCGCAATAAACCAAGCATTCGACTTGTGAAGGTGAATGATGCAATAGCAGTCACAGGCAGACCACAACAACCTCTCAGAATACTATTGAACATCTCTACCATGTTACTAGTCATGAAGCCCCATCTCCAACCTCTGGTGTCGTATGCAAGCATCCATTTCTCCTTAGAAGCCATCAAGTCATTCAAGAACTGCCTGCCATCAACATTTGTGGCCAACTTCAAGGCATCTAGCTTCTCTTGGAATAACTCTACCTCTTGTTGCCTGCAAACCTCCTCAAACAACTTGAAATTGTCCTTTGTGTGGTCACGCCTTATAAGATTCTGAGCAAGGTGTCTTGTGCACCACCGGTGATGTACTTGCCCGTAACCTGGCATCTCTTCTTCTACAGCATTAAGAATGCCAATATTCCTATCAGATATGATACAAACATCACGTCCAGGGCCGATCACTACTTGTCTTACGAGTCTCAAGAACCAACACCAATTGTCCATGTCCTCCTTCCGAACAATGGCAAAGGCCAGTGGGACAAGCTGATCTTCTGCATCTGTCCCAATATAAATAAGCATTGTGCCTTCAAATTTCCTATAAGAAATGTCCCATCAATTGAGACAATGGGTCATCAATGCTTGAATGCTTCAATGCTCTACCTGAAAGCCCAAAAGGCCCTACCAAAAACTTGGCTACCATTCCTAGTTCACCCTCCTTAGGTAAATACTTGAAGTGCATCCTGGTATTTACAGCTCTCATTGCATTCAGCATTACAGGGAGATGCTCATATGCTTCTTCCCAATTTCTAAAGATTATTTCTAGTGCACACTGCTTTGCCCTCCATGCTTTACCATACTTAACATAGTAATTGTAGCGTTGGAAGATGATCTCAACCAATGCAGAAATCGTGATGGTTGGCATATGCTTCACCATGGGGCATAATTGCCTTGCAATGAACCTAGAATTCAGCTGCAAGTGGCTCTCTTCTGCCTCAGCAGTGGCACAAAGATGTGGTTGCTGGACCGAGGTAATCTTTCATTTTCCTGCCCTGTTCTGTCTAGCACATACTCTCCAACTAGACTATTCTTGTTCGCAAGCCACGGTGTACCTATTGTTCTACCACAAAGTGATGACCCTAAAGGGACTGTTGTGGAGAATAGAGTACTCTTGCAACCATGATTTTAGTTGATCCATGGCACCGAACAATATGCCCTTGCGTATGATGAACCAACAGCTAACATCAAGGACTGCTGTATCACTTGGCCCTCCATCAGTTACTGCCCTGTGAGCATGACTAAGGTCCTCGAAATCACCAACTTCTGGATCCCTCCAAGGCAAGACCCTAGACAATATTTCTAATTCCCTAGCACTGAGATGATGAATAGGGCGATCGTCATCAGAGTCCTCAGCAACGTCCTCTTCAAAATTTTCATCATCTCCAGCGACTTCAATGTCAACCCGGTTGGTAGCCCTAGCATCACCAAAGTCTTCTTCACAACTAAGATCATCTTCGTCGCTAACATCATCTCCGCTATCATCGTCTGAAGCATCCTCTTCACCACCCAAAACATAATCATCCTCCTCCTCGTCAATATCATCATTAGCCTCAACTTCACCAACCACATTCTCATGATCATGTCCATCGCCCTCAAAAAACCCTTCATCATGATAGGGCGATGCATACCAGTCGCCACCAGCGTAGGTTGGCCATGTCAGATCAACATCTTGTTCAAACATTGCACCATCACTTGTATGAGCTGAGGAACATGGCCATGTTTGAATGTTATCATTTCTTAAGCTAGACTCCGTAGTTACCACTAAATCCAAAGAACAAACTTCTGAGCCCAATACAACTGCCTTGTAATCAATCCAATCAAACTCGGTAGAAATTTTGAACAACCTCTTTAACCGTGGACCTTTGGATGACCCAACATCTATCACACCTTCAAACTTAAGATTCACGTTGACTATATTTCAACCTAACTTTTCCTTCACTCGGTCCACTATCTGGTTTAAAGAGGGGGTTTCAGAAAAAATAAACAACTCTTCGGACATGTCCACCAATTTCAAACTATCATTTCTTGTCCTAACAACACGACCTCCATGATGCAACCTCACTAATATGTCCATCTACATCCAACACGCAACAGGAGTTGTCACTTATCATTGTAATGAAAATTCCTTCCAATAAGTAGGACTAGTTGCCACATTTATAAAAAAAGACAATGCCTAATAATTAATAATACTAATTTAACCAAACAATAAATCTACAACTCCATGTGGCCATAATAAGTACATAATAATTAATTGTTTATAAATTAAACCAAACCCTAAAACTAGAAATCCATGTGACATCCAAGTGAAACCCTAATCATCCTAACCAAAGGGAAACATGGGTATCATATTCTAACAAGATGATGACATCCAAGTGAAACCCTAATCATCCTCCACTTCAAACAATCAACCTAATCCTACCATTTCGCAAATGAAGTTACATATACACCACACCACCATATACCAATGGAGGAGGCAAATTCGAGACAATGCAATTAAATCGATCCAGACAGATTAGAGGAGGGGATGGAGTTTTACCTCGGGCAACCGTCGGGACGCGAGCTCGGGCCACCTAGAGGAGAACTTAGCACCTAGGGTTTGGGGGCGGAGTGGACAGAGAGGGAGGAGCCGGCGCATGAAAAGAATGGAGGGAGGAGGAAGAAGGGGCTCGGCGCGGCCTGTAATACCCAGAGTTCGGCGTTGAGTCAGGCCACGCCGAGGTATGAAGCTCGGCGTTAACTGGCCGCATGCCGAGCTTCTTGGGTCGTAGCGCTTAAGTGGGCCGTCCATGCCTGGTCAAATGCTCGGCGTACTACCGTATCACGCCGAGGTATGTCGCTTGGCGTGAACTGACGCTGCGCCGACGTGTGGGCCCTCGGAGGCTGACGACCGCGGTCGCTGGTGACGTAGCAAGGACCTCAGTGTTGCTAACGTCGATGTTGGCGCCCTTGGGCGTCATTCCCTTGTTGAAGGCATCGACACAAAAAAGCACGCCTGCATTCCGTCGTGGCCACCCCTTGCGCCACCTTGCTCCTTGTTTTCCCCTCCTCTTTGTGCCTCTTGCTTCTGTTCCCCTCTTGGGTTAATCTGGCTTGGCTGCTAGCCGTTGCCGTAGCTTCGACGAGCGTCTTCTTCTAGCGCCTCTGCTCGGTCGGCGTTCTCCTTGGTGGTGCCATAAATCATATGCTGGGTGGAGGTTCCACCACTGTCGTCTTTCCCCTTTACGGCTTCCTCCCCGTGAATGGCGTCAAATGGCGATACATGGGCCTGTATGCGCGGAGATCTCGCCATCTTTCTGAAAGGAGGTCGTTGTGTTCGGTGATCCCGCGCTTGCGTGCTCGTCACTGCTCTTAGTCCCCATTGAACTGTTCGTTCCCATTCTGCAGTTTCGCATCTTAGGTGGAGGGCAGCAACGGAACGGCGCAGTACGAGGAGCGATGCAGGGCACAAAGGCTACGGTGAATCGGCGAGTATGTTGTTCGGCGGGAGCGCAAATTGACAATCGGTCGACGTCTTTCAGTTCAAGTCTAGGTTTATCTCAGTTGTTTTTATTGTATTGTGTTTGTTTCTATTTAAGTGTTGCTGTAATTCTTCTCCCCTCACCCCCCATTGTATGTCTTTATCTTCATATGAGGATTGGCTTTAATGTCCTTCTACCACTCGGCTTGCCGAGTACCTATGAAATAAAATACAAGTGGGGATCAGTTTATCTCCGAAGTTGCCCTTAAAAAAAAGAACGCGATCGAGAAGTATAAATCATTAGATCGTCAAAAAGGATCGGAGAAGATTCCGTCGTCCTGTCCTTTTCCAAATGCAAAAAGTAGGCTTTCCGTTCTGAATAATCTGACCGTCCAATTTATATTATAGCTGGAGCCTGGAGGAATCTAATTCCTGCTTGGCGCGCGCTAGTGCAATGACGGGACGACGACCTACCCAGCAGATTCCCTTACCGCGACCGTGAAGAGTCATCTCACCATATGCTGTTTCAATCTCATAAACTAGCTGTAGCTCAGGTACGTGTATCCAAACACCTTTTTAGCTAGCTAATGAAAAATCATTGACTAGCACTATTTAGCTACAGTAAGTACTACAAGTTATTAGCTGGAACAGAGGAAACGTCGTCTGACCAAGTAATTAACGTACAGCTAACAATTAGCTGCTAGTTCGGTCAAACAGGTCCGTACACCAATAATGTATCGTCCTGTTCGTTTGGTCGTTTCTGGCTGGTTGGTTCTGGCTGCCGCTGATTTTTTATGAGAGAAAAATATTGTTAAATGGCTGACTGATCTGGCTGATAAGTTCAAATGAACAGGCTGTATATCTTGCTGTTCGTCAATTTATTCAGCACTAATATAACTTTCGCGAGAAATTAGTTGGTGTTACTGGTTAGAGTTTGATAAGATTGTGCTCTGACAGCAGCAAAGCACACACTATATATGATTCAACATCAACTGGAACTAGCTAGAGCTAGCTAGCTTAGCATGGTGTGTTATGAGGAGTATACACGTGTATATGAACAGCACAGGTACTCTGATGATATATATCGATATACATCTCCTATATGCTGGCATGCATACAGCGATACTAAAGTACATGACACGTGATTTGTCGCATCTCCAAGTACATACGTGCACGTAACCATGCATATACGTAGCCAAGACGAAAAAATAAACAGAAAGAAGAATTAAGACGAAGAACACACAGATTATTGATGATTCATATGTAAAATAAAATTAATAATAATAGCACGTACGCGTCGTCGTAAAGAGACGCGCGACGTTGATTGATACCATCTTCAATGCTGAAAAGGATGAGATGATGCAGAACATACCTCCTACATCTCGCATTCAGAGATGCCATGCAATGCAACTTGGCTACTGCGTATGCACAAGAACAAAAATATATTTTTTCTTCTTCTTCTTCTTCTTCTCCTTTCAATCAAAATCAAGTGGCTAATTTGAGATTAAATCAGTTTCCAACACCTCAAGTTTATAGCAGAGCATCATCGCTCTTTTTTATCCCATTTTACTTACCTGCTCCTAGGCCTATAGCTAGGCTAGAGAGGTAAGATCATAAACACATAACTAATACGTAAGTTAGATGATTACCCTAGATGAGTCGTCGTTGGTGGTGACTCGTAACCGTATATATTTATGTTATTACATATATAGTTAAAAGTTTTTTCTATTCAAAAAATCCGGAATTGAGGTGCCTGCGTGTGTAGTAGGTGACTGAGATGGAGCGGCTATCTGCTAGCTACTCCTTTTTGATCACGAGAGAACTGGCTGGCGATGCAACAGCGACCCTCAGCGCCATATGGCGGCATTGGTCTTTGATAAAGGTATCTATCTGTAATGTGAAATTACTGATCTGTGCAGGCGTACGTGCCGGACCTAGCTTCTAGCTAAAACAGCAAGCGAAATATCTAGGAGAGTAGTATCAAATAATACATAACCAGGCATATCAATCAATCACTTTTCTTGTGAATCTTTTCTTTTCTTTTCTTTTCTTTATGCTAATGCTAATCATATAAGAGACATCTCTAGCTTGGGCGGCATATATATACATATATTGACACGATGCTTCTAAATGGATATATATTTCTATCTATTATAATGGAGAGATCAGCATCAATATCCTTTGTTATAACTTTTATATATGCATTAAATGGGGAATGAAAAAAAATTAAGTATGTGTGTGTGGTGTGGAGTCATGACAAGTAAGGGAAGTTTGGTTTAGCTCGAGACTGAGGAGGATTGTGATCACGTCGTTTTCCCTGAGCGAGGGCGCCACTAGAATACTGATTGATCTTGCCTGCCCATCCATCGCTTATTTTCAGTACGTAGCTGTCGATCCCCTTGCTTCGTTCCAAGTTAATGTCGTGCCAAGGTTGATTTTAATTCGTAGCTAATTTCTCGTGCTTATCCGTGTCTTACATCATCATGTCATCGACGCCGAAAAAGATGCATCATATATGTCAACATGTGTGTGAAAAGGAGGTTATTATGTATTATCCACCTTGATATCCATGTGTGTTCTAGTGGATTGGGAGTGAGAAATAGTTCTACTTCAACATACGACAAGTAAACTGTAAGTTTGGCATGCCGATCCTAGATAAGAAATCTAGCCACATAACTCCAAGTATAAATCGTCTTTTACAAATAATTTTAGAGTTAATTCTATCCTATCATAATAATGATAACAAAACATGTTTATTAGTTATTTTAATAAATTTAATTTTATAATTTATATTACTGCGATTGAAAATAGCTTATGGTAGTACCGCCACAAAAGGCTGCAAACAACTTATTACCAAGAAGCAAGCAAAAAAAATCAAAAACTATATACACAACAATTGTCTTCTTAAACACGTCCATCCATCAACAAACATATCAATATAAATAATTACACATTTGTAATAATGACCACCCCCAAATCAAAAACAAAGAAAACCCCACATTACAAATGTACACGCGGCGCAGCAAGGTCCATCCATCGAGGTGACACCAGTAGTAGAGAAAGAATAACAAATTAATGTTCATCCATGCATACCAAGTGTGTGTACGTGTCTGATGACTTAATAACATAATTTTAACTCGATCTGTGCAGCTAGAGTACGTGTGGTTGACAAGCAGTGATCGATCCAATAACTTAATCTCACGGTAACTTAATTTAATTTACCAGAAGCAAGCAGGAAGTGAGAGCCAGCTTTGCATTATGCTCTGTTCACAGGATCGGATCACTTCTCCTCGGCAGCAGGAGCTGGTGGCGCCGCCTCCTCTGCAGCCGGCTTCTCTTCCTCCTTCTTCTCCTCCTCTTCCTTCTTCTCCTCTGCCGCCGGCTCCGACGGTGTCTCTGCCGGCGCCGGCGCCGCCTCCTCCGTCGCTGCAGCTTCGGCGGCCGGCTCGGTCTCCTCCTTCTTCTCCTCCACGGCGACTTCCCGGGAGGTGGCCTCAGCTGCCGGCTCGGCCTTGGGCTCCTCCTTGGGCTCCTCGTTGATGAACGGTGCGACCTTGTCCAAGATGAAGGTGATCGCCGGAGACAGGGGCGTGGTGCCGGACTTGGCCACCGCCTCGCTCACCACCTTGGCTCCAGGGAAGTCTGCACATGCATAGATAAATTTAAAAGCAAGGTTTTTATTTATTTATTCCTTAAAAGATACATGCATGTATAGAAACAGTTGAGGACTAAATTGGAAATTCATTTTGTTTTTGTTGTTTTGTGTTGGGGCTTCTTCTCCTGGAAGAAATATGGTACAGTAGTTGAGAAGATTCAAGATTCCTATGCATCAGTTTGATTGTGTATGCACAGGAAAACAACGAAAAGGAGACAAAGTTCAGCTTGTCCAAAAAAACACATGGCAATGGTTACTCAAGAAACAAACCCAAGAAAGAGACTGCTCACAAAATTGCTAGAAGGAACTAGGAAAAAGAGAAGGCGGTTGGTAGTTCATCATCATAAACAAAACATTCAGTATTCTGACAAATATATATTATTTACACTTGATTTTCACCAGGGTGAAAAAAACTGCTTTATCAACTGATAGGATGAAGTGTCATAGTTTTCATAACAAAAATAGAAAAATAAACTTTTAATTGTTACTACTTACAACGAATCTAATATGATCTTTTATGTGAAACTTCAGTTTGAGGTGATGCAACTGAAATCCTAGAATGGCATATACTAGGAACCAAAGGAAACGTACTATGGTAATTAACTTCATTTCCCCTGAAGTACTCCTATCATGCATGGAAACTACATACAGAGACGTTTTCTTGCTTACCAATCTTATCCAGCTCATCGAGGAACTTGGTAACTGCAGCCGAGTTCTTCTTTGTGATCTTGACAGGCTTCTTATCCTTGAACAGAGCCTAATTATTCATTCAGCAGGTACAATCATCAGTAATAGTAGTAGGGCCGGGCCATAATATAAAGTTACTTAAGTCTAAAGCAACCCAAACCCAATCAAATTAAACAAAATAAATAAATACTGAAAAAGGGACACTAGCTACTAGTTAATAATCAATCAATTACCTTAACCTCAGGAGGAGATGCTTCATAAGTCTCCACTACCTTGGGCTCCAGTTCTGTCTTCTTGTCCTCAATCTCCTTGCCAATCTCCTCCTGCAGATTATATTTATATTAGTGGACGTACACAAATAAAAAAGGCTTGATGATTAACAAACATATTAAACAGAGGAAGTCAAGTGATCGACAGGCTTTGTCGTCTGAACTAGCTATAGCTCCTGCAGACCGATCAAATAGGTTATAGCTAGATATATACCTTGTTGAAGGACTTCAAGAAGCCTACAGCTGCAGCCTTCTTGCCATCCTTGTCAAAGATCTTGTTGAGGCCAGGCAGAACCTTGGTCTTCCACACACTGGTCATCTCGATCTCTTAGCTTCCTTGCTTATTAATATCTTCCTTGTATATATCAAGCTCTGCTCCAGCCAACACAGCAGCAAAAGGAAAAAGGATCAGAAAAGTTCAGTTGGAAGAAGATGATGAATGGAAAACCGGCATGCAGGGTGATGACTGATGAATGAACAAGCAAGAAATCAGCTGGGAAAACCAAGCAAGGATGATGCATACATACATGCAGGAAGCTGGAAGGAGAGGTAGGAGGTGGCTGCTGATGCTGTGTGTGTGTATTGGTGAGGTGTGATGTGTAGTAGTGATCACCAGGCAGCCTATGAATGGGCAGCAGTACAGGAGCCACGGTGCCATGAGAGTGATTATAATGAATGGGCTGGCAAGAAAGCCACCATGGGGTAGCAGCGAAATGACGGCGATGCCCCCACGGCAAGCTGACCTGGCAGGCTGGCTCTGTGGATGAGCCAGGGGTGCAACTGCCAAAAGGAAAGAAGATTATGGAAGGCATGTCATTAGACCAGAGCTGGGATGATGATGAGGAGGAGGACGCTGAAGACGAACCTAGCTGGGGGTCATGGTGGCTTGCAATTGCAAGCTGCAAGCTGCAAGCTGCGCTAGAGTAGGGACAGGGAAGTGTGGTAGTTAGCTAGGATCCTGTTGAGAAGAGGAATCACAAACGGAAACTATGAGGTGGAAACAATATGTGCATTGCAGTTGTATTTCATTCTGTCTAAAAAAAACTCTAGGGGGTATTTATAGGCCCCCCGGCTTCACTATTTACAGATTCTTTACAAATTTAGACGTGACATCTCCTATACATTTTATCCGGAAAACAGCCCAGCGAAGTGTTGAGACACACTTCGCCCCTATCCTTATGTCTCTTTAAGCAACTTCAGACTTGATCATGTTCTCTTAATTCAGCAGATAACTTTACTGATCCTTCGCACGAAGCCGCCACGTCAGCTTCGCCAGCCATCAGGAGTTCAGCGAAGTCATCTCCGTCAGATAACCTGAAACATGTAAAAATATATGTACGAAGTTCTATACAATCATAGCGAAGTGTCCACGTCATCTTCGCCGAGCAATGTGCTATCTCAAATATTTTCTATCAAAAATTTGTTCTAAACTCTAAAGTTTGAGACGAAAGTTTTATGCATCAAAGTTGTTCCCCAACAGATCCTTTGTGTGCTCTCATCTCGTGGTCCCCTTAACTAATCAACCGTCCTATCAAGCATGTGGTCTTATGCTGAGAGTTGAATTAATTTTACTAATTGGAAAAAACATATGACTCAACATGGAAGCAGAACGGTAAGGTTTAGGGTTACGACAGGTCATCACTTCACCCTTTGGATGTTGAAAAATTATATACGTAAATATACTCCCTCCGTTCTAAATTATAGTAACCTCAACTTTAAGCACTCGTTTTATTCAAAAAAATTATATAAATATGATTAAATGTAGGTCATTTTTAAAGATATTTTATTACTAAGCAAGCCACAACAAAAGAAATGATATTTGACATAAATTTTTTTGATCAAATTTGAGGTCAAAAAAGTCAAATAGTCAAATGAACTATAATTTAGAATAGATAATACTTAAACTATATTTGTATATACTTTGGTTTCCAAAAGAAAAAAGAAACTTGAATGCCTTTGGGTAAGAAGCCTTCTCGTGCTGACCGTGTAGGTGTTATGTGAGCATTCCTCCCGCATGTCATCACTTCACCTTTAAATGGTAAAGATGATGTCAAAAAAAAAATGGTAAAGATGATGTGTGTCTATGTCTTGGCTTCCAAGAAAACATTTGAATAGCTAGGTAGGGAGCCTCCTTTAGTTGACTGTGCAGGCATCTTTTAGTGCAATTCATCACTTCATTCTCCGATGTCTAAGATTATGAATATATACTTTTATTTTAAAAATCCTTAAATGGAACTTAGGTGAAGAGAGCCTTCACCTAAAAACTGATTAAAATCAATTTAAATATGATTTTTTGTAGATAAAATATGGAGCAATAAATACAACTCTTTATCAGTATTATAAATGGATATTTATAGCGTCTAGTACGTGTATAGTGGAGTGTGAAGCGTGGTCTCCTACTCGTCCGTTACCTACCAAACCCCGAAGCGTGGGAATAGAGTGATGAGAGAGACAGAGAGGCCACACGGCGTCCCTCCACTGAAGATCAAGCAGGGCCAGATAATACTACCGGCAGTTCTCGCGTATGGCCCACATTTGCGCAGTGGGTCCTACTTAGGGAGGTAGCGTGAGCTCCTCGAAGAAGCAACTCCCAGGCCAATCAAAGAAAAGTCGATTTGATTTGGTTGATTCTACTAGAAAGTTTATCTATGCTTGTGCGGTCTGGTGGATTGTTCGAAAATAAATCAACTTTGTAAAGTGCTTTTAAATAAAAAATTAACATTTTGAATTAGACTAAAATTATCAAAAAGAGCACTATTAGTTTAGATCCACTACTAATTGCTAACTATTAGCTCCAGTAAGTATCCAAACATACCACTATAATGCTGTTTACATGGCCAGGGTTCAAAGTAAAGTACACCAACTCAAACACGGCCAATTTGGAATCAAATTTGCATCATCATCTTTTGGAATCTTTGTGTATATAGTTGCAGTACAAGGATGGGTGTGATGACACGCTGGCATGAGGGCTACATGTACCAGCACTGACAGCACTGCACTGCTCATCACCAGACAAAGAGAGGGGCCTGCCACGTCGTCGCCGCCATGCCTGTCCAAATTTGGAGAAAAAAAATAATGGTCTCATCCATTCCCAGAGTTCCTTATTCTTTCTTTTGTGACTAAACTCTTCGAGTACATCGACCATTAGTACTATATTAGGAGCAGTTGCAACTTGCAGAGTTGTTCAAAAATCAACTTCTATATACTACTCATCGATTAAACAAAAAAAATCAATTTCTAGAGTTGAGTTGTTCAGAATCAAACAAATTTAAATCTGACCAAATTTTTAAAAGTGCCAATATTTCGTTTTCGGTCAAATGTGACATCATAAATGCAGGTTATGTATATGCTACGAGTTGGTGCGCTGTCGTCGTATGCTCAATTGCACGCACGATGCTCTCTATCCTACGTATGTCACACGCATGTAGCACGTGCCAACCATTCAGATATTTGTTTATGTAGTAGTAGTATGAGGAGGAGTGTTCTTGTTTCTAGCCAGTGAGACACGTATATATACACTACATTCTCCATAATAGTGTACAACTCAAGGTAGCAATTGCGTAGCTACTCTGCCTGCTTGTCTTGCATGACTAAAACTGCGGCCACTTGGCAATTCGCTGTCACCTATTTAATTTATATATATTACTTCTATATGATGATGAGCCACTGAGCCAGGTATGTGAAGGCCAGCTCACCTAGCTCATGAGTCCAGGCCTTGTTTAGATTGTCTCTAAATTTTAAGTTTTTTCACTCTCTTTTTATCATATTAATTTTTAGACTCATACATGGAGCATTAAATGTAGGTAAAAAATAACTAATTACACAGTTTAGTTTAAAATCATGAGATGAATCTTTTAAATTTAGTTGGTCCACGATTGAACAATATTTGTCAAATATGATAAAAGAGTTACTATTCACCAGGTTGAAATTTTTTGCAATCTAAACAAGGCCCTAGTACCATTTTTTTTCTTTCAGAGAAAAAGAGAGAGCAAAAAAACTATTCTGAGTCAGCAGCCAGCATCAGGTTATGCTTGAGTATTATATTGGCACATAATCCAGCTGACCATGATGCTCTGTGTTTCTAAATCCAGTGTGCGTTTAGGTCAGAGACAGCCAGCTTCGATCCCTGAAAAGTATAGACTAATCAGCAATTCAGCCGTCCTCAGAATCAAATTTCCAAGTCAAGTTACTTGTTCCGGATGGACACTCAAACGTGAGATAAGATTAATTTTTTTTCTTTATTGAAAATTCGGAAAACAAGACTTAGTGGGCAAATTTGTACTTTTTCCTGGTTTAGGATAACATCAAAACTTTCATCAGATCACTGTTATGCAAATCAGCATAGCCACCCGATGTCTGAAGTAGGCACAATTTTCTAAGAAACTATGCACGCTTGTGGCTGCAGATCGAGAAGCAATGGTTCATTAGTAACATTCATCAGATCATTGTTGGATGCAACGCAAATGATTTAATTCTTCATCTGTCACAATAATAAACTAATAATAACAATGGGAGCTGTTGTGTGGTCATATCTCCACATTTTTTCACACATCTTATATTTAGACTACACAGATCAAAGATCAGATCCAACATAGGAGTAGAAGAAGAATGTTTTCTCAACCAAGATTGAGCTAGCTGTTCGTTATATATTGTATCTGAAGGTTGGAATATGCATACAGCTACACAAGTAATATTCCTCTCTCTTTTTTTTGCGAAAAGTAATATTCCTCTCTAGCTGTTTGTTATATACATTAGTACCCATCAATGGTGATTGGACACCGATAATGCATTCAGAGCATATGCAATAATACAAATATTAGATTAAGCATCCATCGGAACCAAATCCTCTATGAATCATTGCTTACGAAGGCACAGTACTTGAAATTTCGATCGAGTACCGTACCAGCTAGGAGGATTATCATCTGGAAGCTTCAGTCAGGACCAATTCGCTGTGCTGTGACACTAACTAGAAGATACTACCATCTCTGTCGATGTCAACCCTAGTATAGTAGTATGCTCATCACGCAGCTGGCATGCCACCATCTTTAATTGTAAATTAAATTAGTCGATATATTGGTCGAAGTTAATTGCATTACACGTAGTCGTGTGCCTCTAATATAAATAAATACAAACATATACGGAGTATATGTAGCTATAAATACAAACATATACGGAGTATATGTATGCGTCCAGATACATTTGATTCGCGTGTTGGGTCCTTTCGTTTGTGTTATGCATCTTCCATTCCGTCTAGTTTCTGCGCGTGTTTGAGAAACCAGCCACTCTTCAACGTCTTCTTCTCTTCTCTTCTTGTCAGTGGTCTCATGCTTCAGCAATGTTCATTTCTTGGCTTCCAAAGAAACAAGTAAATCTTAAGGCAGATATGCCGATGTAGCTTCAACTCTGCATCTGCACGCAGAGTGCTTCAAGGACAAGGGACAGAGCAATGAGTTATTCAGAATGAGCACTGCTAAAATCTGGTGCTCTTACTGTCAGACTACAAGGGACAGAACACTGAATCTGACGTAGGAGTATACATTCATCCAACATGCTTGGTAGCCATGCTTGTGACTCCCAGTCAGTATTATGGCATTACAAACGAGATGTTATGCTCTACTACACAACTCTGATTTACATGCGCCTGCAGACATTGGTCTAGATACAGGAAGACTACAGCAAGAAGCAGGAAAAAAACACACCAATGCCCTAACACGACCGCAAAAAGGGGTCATCAGCACGTCCTGCATCAACTAACCATACATCAACTAACCATACACCAATGCGCCTGTGCAGGTGCTACACTAGCATTTGAACCTCATCAGGAAGAATTCAGTAAGCAACTGGAACTACTGCTGGGGTTCAAAGTCTAGCATGTCGCGTCCCGGAAGAATTCGGTAGGGATTTGTGGCGGACACTGCTTCTTTGCAACAAATTTGTACTGAGGAAGGAAAGGGACAGGATGGCATTAGTACTAACAGTACAATTTTTAACTGAAGAAATTCAGGACCAGGTCCAGTTACCTTATGTTGACTGTACTTTTCTCTGATTGCTGGAAGGTTGCTCCCAGGACCAACGCTGAAAAGGCGGTGCAGTATCTTTACGCAGTCGCTCAATTCCGATGGCTTGTACTGTGTGTAATGGGCCAGTGTGGAATTCTGTTTCCAGTTGACAAATGGGATGTGTAAGATAGCTCGTCATTAGGCAACTGCTACAAAGATATGTATGGAACAACAATGTGATTATTCCACCTACCCAAGGGTACTTTGTTGGCTGGAGTATAAATCTCGCCAAGAAAATAGCTGAAGCAGCTATTAATGATGGAGGGTAAGAGAGCAGATTATACTCCAGCAGTGATAGCTCAGCGATGTAATTGGCGAGGAACTCAAGATGTAAAGCAGGATCCTGTAAAAAGAGAAATTATCAGTGATTTCCTGTCATATATATATATATATATATATGTATAATAACTTGAGAAATTACTTCAAGTAACCAGAAGCTGACTATATGGCAGTACCTCATCACATGCTTGTGCAGAACGAGCAAATCTCCTATTGTAAAGCAAAAAGAGAGGAGTTAGTGGCAAGTTAGATTAGTATAGTCGTCATAAATTTTACTAGAATGAAGTAGAACAGGAAAGCACCTCAAAAAGCACTTTGCTGTAGGTGCTGTCATTTCAAACTTCAGGTAATTCAGCACAGAAGCTTCCATTTCCAGAACCTTTAACGTACAGGTTATTTGTGAGCATGAAAAACAAGGGATTATAGGATATGGTCTACTGTTCTTTTTCTTTTTTAAAAAAAGAATGATAGGAGAGAAACATATCACAAACCTCATCTCTGAAGTATGTATTGTCTGTTATGTAGCAGAATTCTTCTACTTGGGGTGCACATATCTCCTCGTATTTTCTGAAAATTTGAAGTTTCCAACACGTCCAAATCAGTATGCCAACAGCCTAATGGTAGTTGAGGACAACTGAAAGAAACAAAGGGAATGGGAAACAGAATCTTACGCAGCTATAAGCATGCAAGCAACACCAAGTAATTGCAGCCTTTGGCGGTTGATTTCGTTGCCAGAGAGATAACGGTCAATGTAGTTAACTGTCAGGTACAAAGTATCAGGAACAAGACGATATTCTTCAGCAACCTGCACGAGGAAAAATCATGAATACAACCGAAAGTTGACAAGATTGTTCTTTAGGATTTTCTTATGTTTATCAGAAAAGGCTTACTTCCACGAGCCAGTCTATCAAAATTGCCCTCATGCTTGGGTTGACATCAGTTTGAATCTTTTCCATGAAATCAGTTGATGGCCTTTTCTTTGTCTGCGACAAAGCAAAGCACCATTAGTCAGAATCAATGAAGAAGCAGAGTTTTCTAGGAAACTTCAACAAATGTACAGATCAAGTGTAGCCCAATGTTCCTCAGAAAAGAATTTGATCAAATCGAGCTAATGCACCACAATGAAACTTCACATCAAAAAAATCAGAAAGTGTTACCACAGTGGCAAACTGCAATTATAAAATGATGATCAGACACACTTAAAGTAAGAATACTACGGGCCTAGCTTATTTAGTGGCGTCAATGTAGAGATTAGCAGTCAACCCAAAATTCCTTATAATCAATGCTTGAGGGGAAATCATTTGGACACCAGGGTACAGGAAAAAAAAATTGTCACCTCAGCTTCTCGCAGATGCATGTAGATGTCAGAAGCCAGAGTAGCACACAGCTGTGGATCCTCAAAGTCGTTATCAACATCACAGACACGGTCGATTTCCATCGGGGCAGGGCCATTTTTCTTCCATTTATTTTCTGCAAAAGAAACCAGGCCACATGCGACTGAATAACCAAAATTTTTTTTTGACAAAATATACTTAAAAATGGAAATCTTAACATGAATCTCAGCAGACCTTCAGCATCTCTATCCTCTGATATACGCAGATGTTCATCTGCCCATCGCTGCAACGAAGCCAGCATGGAGGAATCCCCATTGTCTATGTACTCAAAGTCCGGGCTTTTCATGGAGTCGCAAGTCGACATGGTCTCATCAACAGAAACTGAATCTCCTGAACGTGCAGGAGACACGAAGGTGCTGCAGGGTACCAAGGCAGGAGCACGACTTGGCACATGGACAGTGGTAGGCACGGGGGGAACATTGTGCTTCTGCTTTGTGCTGCTGTCAAGGCGTGATGATACTGGTGGAGCTGGCTTGATGGAAGCCGACTTCACAGCAGAACCCCGGATGGAGCTCGCATTGCGAGCATTTGCCAAAGATGGCTTCTTCAAGGGTGCAGCCGAGGTAGCTGAATTCAACTTCTGCACGAGATTTGAACAAAAGGGACAAGTTATTTCAAACCTCTGTTTTGGGGGCTCCGCTAATCAGGTACAAAGAAATAATAAATGGCAACAATACAGAGTAGATACAGACACATAATATTGCCCAGAGAAGATTCGAAAGCAAACAAAGACAAGAGACTGCCACGTTTCGAAAACCAAGGGTCTTTCTTTTACACGAAGGCCTGGAGCAGAATCCAAGATTTCAATTCAATTCAAGTATGCAACCAATACTGCAGGCAAGGCACACGGTACGCCTCATTCGAATACCAAGAAAGGAAACTGCTTATCAACAAGGGGATGCAATGAGCAGTGGTGGGTGGCAAAAGAAACAAAATTTCCCCGGAGCTTGCAGAGATCGCTTAGGAAAACGTAGGCCGCATACTGAAATCCCCAGACGGAGAAACCGGGAACGCCCTCGATCCATCTCTCAAGAAGGACCAAGAAGAGGCAAGCAAGAACGGCAAGCCACGGTTGATTCGAAACCGTTGGGGGTGAAAGTGAAAGAACGAAAGCATTAAAACCTTTATAAGCCCGCCCATGGTGCGAGAAAATAAAGGCGCAATTCCTTGCATTCCGCATGAAAAGAAAGGCCGCTAATCGCACAACAAACGACCCCCCTGACGAGCAGAGAGAGCCGCACGTACCGCTGCGGTGGCCGGTGGCGCGACCTTCCCAGCGGCGGCGGCCCGCCCGGACGGAGCGGCGACGACGTTGGTGATGTTGGCGAGCGCGGCGCGCTTCTTGGCCTGCGCGGCGGCGGGGCCCGCCGCCTTGGCCCTCTCCTGCATCGCCGGGCGCTTGGCGGCCGCGGACGAGGAGGAGGAGCGGCGGGAGGCGGCGTGGGTCGACATCGTCGGACGGGAGAGGTTCCCCTGGCCGAACCGGACGGATCTCCCTAGTCCTCGGGCTCGGGCCTAGGGTATGGGGGAGCGGAGCGGAGAGCTTGGTTTCCGACTCCCGACCGGATGAGCAGCAGAGCACAAGAAAAGGACGGCCAGGAGAGACGGAAGAAGAAGGGGGGAGAGAGTGGATTTTTTAGGAAAATACCCCTCAAGTTTCGAATCGTTTACCGTTTGTGCCGTGCCGCTGCCGCCGCCAGCCTGAGTGATTAGGCCGTTGAGAGGCAGGGGCAGGGCAGTTGATCCAAACCCTGCAGCGCCTTGGAGCAGTTGGATTTGAAATTCAAATAACGGTTGACGCTGGCACGCTGCCACTTTCCAGTGCCGTTGTCCATTCTTTCTTAATTATTAATTTCGGTCCTAAATCGGTCTCATCGACAGAAATGTTCGTAGCTATAGTAACATTTTCCACCTGATACGGTTCCTAACAATTAAGGGCATGTTTAGATCCATTAGCACTAAACATAACTGTAGCAGCTAACGCCCTATTCGAGTGATGGTTGTGGATGACAAGCCAGCTATTGTGAGAAAACTTCGTACGATTGCTCATAAACTAGGCTGATAAGTTCAAACGAATAAAGACATAAAAATTAGTACTATGGGATCCAAGAGCATGCCGACTAATTATTAGCTGAAGGGTTGTTGGTTTTTTTTTTGCGAGCGAAGAGCCGCTAGCTATTAGTTTCATTAACAGGTTTGGAGTTACCCATAGTTCATATGCATCTTTAACTCACTATATAACCATATATTAGGAGACATTTTTAACAACCACCGGCTACAATTTTAATAACAATTAGCTAGCTACTCCCTCCATCCTGAAATATAGTGCATTCTATGTTTTGAAATTTTTCTGAAATATAATGCATCTGGGGAACAAATAAATAAAAATATAGTATTCTTTTCTATATAGAAAGTAATTCATTTCTTGCATATTTTGTATAAAAAGGTTGAGAGTTCATCCTTTAATTATGGGAATCCAGATTTAGAAAGGTAAGCGAGGGGTACATGTGTCTATTGTTCTCTCTCCTATTTTATCCCAAAACAGTAATAAGAATGCACTGTATTTCAGGACAGAGAGAGTAGCTTTTAGTAGTGTTAATGGGTCCAAACAAACCCTTACGGACTAACCACAAGACGATCTCAGATAACCAAATAAACCCTTACGGACTAACCCTTACATTTGAGGAAGAAAAAATAGCCACGTTTGTTCTCCACCTTACCCTTACCCTTCATTGTGCAAATGAACCATAGACTTTGTCGTGAATGACTAGTTCTTGTAGGCGGGGAACACTAGCAATCTGGCGTACCCTATAGTCCTCTTGAACGAGAAAGTTGTCACGAGTCATGTCATGACTGACGTTTCGTTTTTTTCCCATTATGACTCCTTTTTTTAATTTATATTATGATATGCAATATATACGGTGTTGTTTGGATTGAAATCTGAGAGGTACTACCAGGCTAGAGCAAAGCTTGTGAAATCAGACACCGTCCATATCGCCCGGACAAGTTTTACTGCATGCGTTGCTTTCGTTAGCGGGGGCCGGCTACGATGCACGTGGACAGGACAGCGTAGGCAGGGAAACGAAGGCTCCCGATCGATTTGAATCGCGAAGCCACCTTGCAGATGTGGTGGAACGTTGTAAAAGCTACACTAGGTGGGCCCCAGATCTGTCATAGGACAGTGTAGTTTCTGGGCCAAGGGCCCAGGCCGGGCAGTCAGGGGTTTGCTCGTGCGCCCTGGGCCTGGCCCTTGCGCTTCGACATGCAAAATTCATATATCGGTATCGATCACCACCATCTGTGTCGACTCTTTTGCTTCGCCAATGCAATTCCACACAGAATGTAGCAAAGTATATACACTAGTAGCACTGTAGCAGAGTTTTTCCTTTTTTTTTCTTTTCTATCTCGTGGGGCCCACCAACACTTAGATGAGAGAGTAGACCTCGTGGTGCCAAAAAGAAAATTAATAGCCACTACTGTTTTTTCTTCTTTCCATGTCTCGGCAAAATCGATATATAATAAGGATGACCAACATATACATCTTCAGATTTTCTTTTGGTTTTTGAAAATGTCCAAAAGCTCTTAAGAAGTCCAAACAAACATGGCCTTAGTGTTATATCCTTCTTCATAGCCTTCGGTTCGTTAACTATCTATTCATGTTTCATAAATTTGTTAACATGGAAGGAGTCCTTACTTTTTTTTGTGTGTATTTCTAGTATCACACTTAAAACACAACATGATGTTACATGCTATACCATACAAAGTAGTGGTTTATGAAAAGGCATGATGTTTCACATGTTATCGCGATTTTCCTTTGGCTACCTAGGCACCTAGCTAATGCAGTCCATGCATAGTATAGTAATAATCGATTTTGTGATTTCATTCGTCATTGCACCCTCACAAACCCTTAGATAAGAGTGTGGGAATCATGGTTCTAAAAAAACAGTTCCATTATTTTCTCTTTTGATGTTTCCGCAAATTGATATAAAAGTTAGCGAGATCAAGCCATACATGTTTTCTAAATGTGTGGAGTGTGCGAGCCGTAACAAAAGGATGGTTTGATACGAAGGAATATGTCTAGCATATTATTTCAGTTTCTGCTCAACGACTTCTGTTTCCTTTGCTAGCTAATGCCAGCTACGCAAAGTATAGCAGTAACGTTTTCTCGAATTAATTATACACCTTGAGGCCCATAGAACCCCTACATAAGAGGGGGCATCACGCGAAGCGAACATTGCCCGCGCCATTGTGCCTATAGCTAACCATTTCTCTCGTAATCAAGCTCTGCATTCTTGCATTTAGGATCCAGCAATAGCAGCATGGAGGGAGTCCTTGAGCGGTGGAAGATCTTAGTAGGTGGCCTCTCCGCCTTGCGTGGACGCACAACTCAAATGGCATCTTCGTTGATCGACGGAACTAAGGTATGTTCTAAGATTGAGAAATTCGTTATTGATTCTATCTATACCAAGTGAGTAAAAAAATTCTACACAACACTTTGGTGTGTGAAGAAATGGTTGGAATAGCCTTAAGGGACGGTCTTGGTATTAGGGGGTGGGGATAGAGATGCAAGCACTCTAGCCTATGAAACTCGTATATGTGTTTAATTCTGTGGATTCCCATAAGTTTCCCATAATTAGACTCGATCAAATGTCGAGGTCAGGTCAGATTTGAATCGGGATATGAAAATTTGTTGGGACCAAAATCTTTGCCCCATACTTAACCTAACGCACTAGTAGGTGTAGGTCATGTTTGGGCAGTCTATTTCTCATTTTTATTTAGTTTTCTTTTGTCTTTGAGTTGGGTTATTTCGGGTTAGGCCAGGTCGTCGATGAAAATCATAACCCAAACTTAACCCATTTGCCTGCTTGCCTGCTTGGATCAACTCGGCTTTTTTATGGGGCGGGTCGGGTGGCCTCTACCCAGAAGTGCAGAACCACTACGTCCTATAGGGTTTTTTTTTTTTTTTTTTTTTTGAGATGACAAGAATAGGTGAGCGGCTGTTTTTTTTTTTTGGAAATCAGGAGACCAGCTGCTATGTTTGGGCGTTTGTTGTTAGGCCGGAGGAAGAGGACTAGTATTTGTTTGTGTTGTGGTGGGCCACCACCGGTGCCGGCCCCTGGGAAACGCCGTCGACCGTCGTCCTCGTCGGTCGCCGTCGGCACCAACGCCACCGCACGCCCGACACCCCTCCCACTCCTTCCACCACCTCGGCACCTCCCCCCCCTAAATTTAGCCATGCCCACCACCCCTCGTCCACTCGTCTGCTCCATTCCACGCTCCTCGCCCTCCCACCCGCGCACGGCCTCCCGCCGCAACCACGGCACCGCTCCCCGTCGATCCCATTCCCATGGGGCCGCGCCTTTTTCTTCTTCATCATCATCGAATTGCCTGCCCTCCCGCCGTTTGAAGCCCACGCCGCCGCCGCTGGCACCCCCTCCTCGGTGTTGGATCGCGTACTTAGGTAGGTTCGGCCCCGTCCTTCTTGATCCTCATTCGGCATTTCGGCTAGATGATGTACTGTATTTTTTGTGTGAGAATGGGGAATACATGGATTGGCTTCCATGTACTAGGTCGTAAGTATAGAATATAAATAAATTAAAAAGGGTAACATATGATGCTCAATTGTCCTTCTAGTTCGCTCAATCAATGCCTCTCTATTTTTTTGATCGAATACAATGCCCCTCTATCTAATGCAACATTTTTTTTTCCAGCGACCGTCCTACTTTGACATTATTATTACCGCATTTTGGATAATAATACAGTACCAATTGAATGATTCATCCATGCTGTGTCTGCCAAAGCCAAAATGTGGATCAAAAGCAACAGCAGCATGATCTATTTGCCATGCACAAAACAACAGCATACCATACTCCTTCTAATCTCAATATGTTACTCTGTCCTGATATGCTCTTCATGTCGTAAACATTTTCAGATGAACTCCAAGTCATCATACAACAAGCTGTCTGCTGCAAATGACAAGATGGATTCCAGTGCCCGGGGCTACGGGAATACTCAGTCGAATGGTGCCTTGGGGCGGAATCAGTCTGGCTTCTCAGTTGATCCATCTGCTGGCTCTGAACCAGCAGTGCAGTCGCATGTTATCCCTTCTGATAAGGAATCACGCAGCAACAAGTCTGATGATCCAGCTGACAAAGCGATCCCGAGTCCGATGATAGTATCTGGAACAGGTGCCTTGCCGGCGGAAGCAGCAGCCAGAGGTGACAAGACTGTTCCTCAGGGCACCTTTGACTCTTCTACTAGTAGTGACATCGTGGATAGCAGCGGTAGTGGTCATATGAAGCGGCATACTGGGAGCGATTGCAGGTGGGAGGCCATCCAGTTGGCCAGCAGCAAGGGCTCCCCTCTCAGCCTAGTCCATTTTAGGCTTCTGAAGCGCCTTGGCAATGGAGATATTGGCAGCGTTTACCTCGTGGAGCTCAGGGGGACAGACACCTTCTTTGCCATGAAGATGATGGACAAGGAGGCGCTCATCAGTAGGAACAAGTTGATCCGTGCGGAAACAGAGAGACTGATACTTGGCCTTCTTGATCACCCCTTTCTACCCACCTTGTACACTCATTTTGAGACCGAGAAGTTTTACTGCCTTGTCATGGAGTACTGCTGCGGTGGTAACCTCCATTCGCTTCGGCAGAAGCAACCTAACAGGCATTTCAATGAGCAAGCAGCCAGGTATGTTCATCTCACATTCCTAAGTATTCTTTGTTTGTTTACCTTTGATGAGGATTCTCTGTACAATTCTATTCTTTCACATCTGCACATAACGTTTGCTTTTCTGAATTATATTTTCTCTGATTGTTCACAGATTTTATGCCGCTGAGGTGTTGCTTGCACTTGAGTACCTCCACATGCTAGGCGTTGTGTACAGAGACCTGAAACCAGAAAATGTCCTGGTCAGAGATGGGGGACACATCATGCTGTCTGACTTTGACCTGTCTCTGAGGTGTTCGGTCAGCCCGATGCTAGTCAAGTCCTCATCAATCAATGCTGGTGCCAATGGCGTTGAGAAAGGCATAGTCCATGCTGAGGGTGACAACCAAGGCTGCATACAGTCATCAGCATTCTTCCCGCGCATACTCCCCAAGAAGAACCGCAAGACCAAATCAGACTTCAGCATCAACGGATCGCTCCTGGAGTTCAATGCTGAGCCGATAGATGCGCGGTCGATGTCATTTGTCGGAACACACGAGTACCTTGCACCAGAGATCATCAAAGGATTGGGACATGGAAGCGCGGTGGATTGGTGGACCTTCGGCATCTTCTTGTATGAGCTGCTCCATGGCATGACTCCGTTCAAGGGGAATAGCAACCGTGCCACGCTGTGCAATGTGGTGGACCAGCCACTGCGGTTCCCTGACACCCCACCTGTGAGCAATGTCGCCCGAGACCTCGTCCGTGGGCTTCTGGTGAAGGACCCTCAGAAGAGAATTGCAACCAAGAGGGGTGCCACTGAGATCAAGCAGCACCCATTCTTTGATGGGGTGAACTGGGCACTTGTGAGGGGTGCTCACCCACCTTCTGTCCCTGACCCTGTAGACTTCGGGCAGTTTAGATCTAAGGAGAAGAAGGCAGCGGCAGTTGCCATTGCTCCGAGTAGATTACCTTCTGGTGCTGCTGCAGCTAAACCAAAGACAGGCAATTTTGTTGAGTATTTTTAGGTCTTTACCAGGTCAATTTTGGGTCCTGCTAGTGCTAGGACTGAACACCATAGATACAGATGTTGGTAATGTTGAGTGTTCCTGTAGTCTTGTTCCTCTTCACTTTATAATGTTCCTTGCCATGCATGTTTCTTGGAATCCTGGTAGTATAATAATTGAGGTAACCTTGTACAGAAGGAGTTTGCTATTGCTGATAATGGATGATGGAAGTTTGAAATTCTATTATTTCTTACTGAACGGATGGATAGACATGTCTGTTTTTTTTTTGGTAGGTAAATATATCGTAGCCCCTGTTTTTTTATTCCTTTTCTATCTTCTCTTTTCTTTTGTACTCTGACCTTGGGAATAGAAGGATACCAAAAAAGGCATGGGCTTCTGGAGCTGTCATGAATGGCGCTAACAGTGGCGAAGTTGGGGACCCTGGCACAGGGGCTGCTGTCCAAGCCCATCACCAACCGCCTCAAGAGCCAGGTCCCCATCCAAGATCATTCCACAACTGCATCATCGCCATTGCCGGGTATTACCATCCCCTTTCCCTTTGCTGATCAACACAACCTGACTGCTGTTTTTGAAGGGGGTCCGTCTAATTAGGGCAGCACTTCCATTTCTTGGCAATGCAAATTGGATCTTACAATTTCCTAGATGTAAAGAGGGGTTTAGGAATTATCTTATGTGAGCTAATCAAAGGATGATATTCAGAAATGACTGTTTGGAGTCCCTGCTAAACTAGCACCTGGCCTCATCCCACTGACACATCAGTACATCACTCCATTTTTTTAATGCCCATGTAGGCAAGGCGTGTCATTTTTAAGAACTCTTAAGGCCTTCTTTATATTTTCCTTTGGTTTTGATTCCTATAGGATTAGGAAAGCCTGGCAACTTGATTCCTATGTTTTTCCTATTCCTTTCCTATCCTACAGTCCACATCCAAAGGGGCCCTAAAAGTTTCCATATGGATGACACAGTTCAAACTATAGCTTTATTGCCAATTGATGAGTTTGCTATGGCTCTCCCTATTCCAGGTTTCCAAGTCCACTGCTCCATCTCCTGAGGAACTTGATGCTGTTAGACAATAGTTTTTTCTTTTACCCACTAATCTTCCATGCGCATACGTAATCAACAATTAATTTCATAAGAGAGGACAGATTCATCAGAAAGAAACTGTAATGAACTTTTGGATCATATGTGCACCAGCATACCCATGCCCTCACACTCACACAGCTAGCTTATTAAGCCACCCTGTTTAGTGATATAATTGATCAGTATGATGTCTCCCAATTATTTCAATTATAAGGGCATGCTTTGAATGGGAAAGATGGGGCAGTGAACTTTGACGAGATGATCCCTGCTTTAGGATGTAGATGTTTAGTTCTTTGTACAGCTTGATATATTGTTTGATCTGGAGAAAATTGAGCTATGAGGGACATAGTAGTTTATCAAACGAATATATTCGTTGGACATATCCTTACTCTTCTTGTAGCTATTGATTTGACGACGATAGTCACTGTACTGGTCATTTATAGCAAGAAAACAAATTACCATCTACATGAAACACCAGATGGGAGGGAGATGATGAATGGGGACAGGTGGGTGGCGTGGAGAATGAGATTTTCCGGTTATGGCCACCCAATCCACATGCCTTAAGATATTTTTTGTCCATTTCACCCGCGTTTCAGAAGATTCTATTGAAAGAGCGATTTTTTTTTTCAGATTGTGCCAATTTCTGTCTTCTCTCATTTTCTTTTCTTTTCGTTTTTATATTGTCCCTCGGCCGGATTAATCTGAAGTTCGACTGAACATGTCATCATGTGCATTTATGTATCGGGCACCAGCCACATGGTCAGGAATTAGGCTAACTCGCTACAGATAGGTACAATTGCCATGAATCAGGTTTCAAGTCACATGAATGAAGTAGATCCGATACAGAATGAGGCTAACATCTACTAGTAATGAACTGTATGTGTCATCACCAGAAATAGCTAATAATATCTGACGAGAGCAACTTTTCTGAAAGATACAAAAGTCTTTTTTCAGTACTGTGGGGTGCTTTCCTTCGACAACCTAACCACCATTTCACTTGCCAGTTAGCAATGTTTGTTTTGACAAAAGAACTCTAGCTGCTAGGCACGATCTCCTGCACAGGTGACGCCTCTCTCTCCAGCTCCAGCATGCGTCTTCCGTTTGCAGCAAACTCAGTCCTAAGATGTTCAGTGTAGAGCGTCAGCGACTTGTGGAAATCTGCAAAGCACTTGTCACGGGCATATTTGAGGTCGCTCCCAACAGATGACCCAACGATTGTCCCAGACATGTAAGCGCTGCAGGCGTCGAGGATGGCGGGCTCATGCTCGTGGAAGTGGCGCATTACAAGGGTCTCAAAATGCTGCAGGGAAAGAGAGGCATGTAAGAACAGTGGGTGGGATGCATGGTGCATTTGGATACATTCAGTTTTCAGTATCCTGGACAGCTACTCGATCAAGAGATGAAAAGCATTTGTTCACCTTTGGAGGCTTCCTGAGTGAATACAGCATTGTCTTGCATGATTTGACGAAGGCCGTCTGATTGTAAGCCAAGGAATACCTTTTACCAGATGTTGTTTGAGCTGAATTTTTGTTTCCTGGCTCATTGAAATATGGCTTATCATTCAGCACAAGGCCCTGGATGGAGACCAAAACTTGCAGCATGGTGGAATTCGACTTGCCCCACTTCTCGCATCCATTGCCCCACCAGGTGTTAAGAAGGCTCAGGCAGACTTTCCCACTCTCATACAGATTTGGGTTTAGCCGAAGTCCACCCGAGTGGTAATAAACTTTCTGCACACATGAAGTAGATTTTACAAAAGAATGTGGATCGCTATACAGATATGAACAAAAAAGGCAGGACGATGTCGGTCACATACTGGTGGGCACTTCGGGTATTCAGAAGGAAAACGGACATCGAAGAAGAACAGACCATCATGGTATGGAGTGCCAGCCGGCCCAACTATTGCAGCCCTGAGCAGATCAATCCTGTCCTCATAGACTCTAACATAGATCGATTCTGCGTAATTGAGAACAAATTGATCCAAATTAACAGCAACAAAAGATCAGCTGATTTCAGGTGTAAATTCTCCAATCAAGAATATCCTTATTTGCTTCAATGTCAATAGTACAGACATGACATGTTAACAGCAACAAGAGATCAGCTCTTTCAGGTGTAAATTTTCCAATTAAGAATAGGGATTATTTGCTTCAGTGTCAATCATACAAACATGACGTGCGTAATTAGTGGCATAAGTGCACATGATCTCACAAATCCAGATTGTTTACATTTCTCAATGTTCCCTAATATATTCTGAACATGTGTTGCTAGCATGACAAGATTACTATGGATAAGAACTGTCAACAAAATGCTAAGGTTATGATTGTGTAGGCACCATGGTGTGTCTCCTTTGAATTCTCTGTAACTAGAGTTTGTGCAGTTTGGCGAAAACAGGAAACAAAAATTGACAAAATGTAATCAGCATAAACTGACCAGGTAGGCTTTTCTGTAGAAGACTCCATTCACTTTGAATTGCCTTCACCCAATCTTTGGTGACCTGGTCACACATCATGAGGTGGGAAAATTGTGGTTGGATCTAATATATCAGAAAATAGGTTCACAAAATGACAGCATACCTTTCCTGCTGAAGTCTTTGCATAGTGGTGATCCGAAAAATCTTGGACAACATCGAATTGGCTAAAGGACATATGAATATGATCAGTATTCTCAGTTCCACGCTCTGTCCTTGCCCACGAGGAAACCATACTTGAGCATTCAGGTTCATGGTTTTGCACACATAAAGTGCCAGTCCCACTTGAACAGGGATCCAAATGAGTCTTGTTTGCAGTGACACTCACAGAGGAGAAGGAAGCATAGGCTGGAATCCAGGATGTAAGGCAAATTAATAAACAAAAGAATAATGGCATTATGATATCACCAAATATATATGTGACAGCATTTATATAATGAAGTTTAGCCCATCAGCTCAGTCAGGCCTACCGTACAGTACTGTCATGTGTGATTGCAAATCTTAAGTGACACTATTCCAAATGAAAAGAAGTTACAAGACCCTTTCAAAGTTTTGAATTTTGGGTGCTCTCTTAGACTGAAGTTAAGGAGTTATTTGTTAAGTATAAGTAATACAATAATAGTTTAAACAACCATCAAGCCCTGCAACGGCAAACACAGTTGAGGTGAATCTACACAACCAAATCATACGTAACTCCAAAGGAGGTAACTCCAAAAGGTTTCCACCATCTATATGCATGCTTTTATTTCTAAGTGAACAAGTAACTTTGCAGTCACAATTCCTGGATCCTATTCGGTAAGCTATTCTTTTACCAGTCTTAAGGCTTTGTTGGCCTCTGGACCGCACCTGTACCAAAACAAATTATAATAAGCGTGAACAGGTCACATTCTCATGCAATTAAGAGGTAAAATATATATCAGGGGAAAGAAGAACATATGCAAAGCTTGACATTATATCGGACATCATGGGTACCTTGCCAGAGTGGGTCGATGGATTTGCCTGCATAAGCAGATTATGCTTTCATTAGAAAAACATTCAGTATAAGTGAAGAAAACATAGGATTCACATATGTTCATCAGGCATATATACCAATCGTCATATTCAACACTATCGGCAGATTAGATACCTGATTATATTAAGATATCACCTTTTACTTTCCCAGTGAATGTATAAAATCCGAAGCACATTCTGGGGTTGTTATAAACATCCAATAAGAAAAAGAGGGCATCAATATCATTTTTACAGTTCTTCTAGTCCATAAAAATAGCACCTTTAAGCTTATTTCCTACTCGCTGGGTTCCAAAAATTTTATCTGTACGGTTCATTAGTTCCTAGGGGTGGCTCGGGCCTCGGGAAACACAGCACACTTTTAAACTAAAACCGTGTAGATGGTAGAGCAACAAAAACAAAACAACCAAAACTTCTGACGATTCCAACCCGCAATAACTTGTGGACCGACCATTAGATTGCTGTCATGGCACCATGAAGAGAGTAAAAAAACGTGCCCATATTTGTGGAAACCAGTGCTGAAAGAGGAAACAGGGCAGAGAGGAAAACTGGAAATTCAAGAAGACGAATGATAGCTGTTCTGAATTCTGAAAACCAGTGTGAGCTGCAGCACCTTTCTTCTTGGAATCCTTGTTCCCGTTCCCGACACAAAAGAGCTGCAGCAGCAACTTCTTGAGAGCCATCCTCCTTCCTCTGGATCCTCACACAAAGCGCACCTGCACAACAAGAGACGCCACCGAGTTGCCTGTAACTACCAACAAGAAAGGCTCCTCTTTCCGTTTGCTGATGAAACCGCGAAGGCCAAGATCATCGCAGTCGCAAACAAGAGATGCAGAAACAAACAGAAGCAAGCACCTGATCATCTAATTTCCTGGCCAAGCAGTGAGAACAGGTGACCAAGAACCTTACCCAAAAAAAACATTAAAAAGGGAAAAGAAAAAGCGTAGTGGGGATGAAATCGATCGTCTTGGTTGGGATTGGAGTTGGAGAATCCCAACGCGGCAAGTATCTCCCTTTACTTTCCAGTAAGTAGCGTGTTGTTTTCCAAGAACGGGTGCCGGTGGCGGTGCGGCCCCCGGTTGGCAGCGACCGATCTTGGAGCCCAATCAATCAGTGCGCTGTGTGCGTGACGCCAGGTCGGTCAGTCTCGCTCGCTCGCTCTCGGTCAGTGACCAGTGGAGGCGAGACACCACAAGGCCAAGTTTTTTCAATTCAATCCAAGAAGAGACAAAAAAAAGAAAGCAATAGAAAAAAAGTAGGAATAATCCAGAGAGCGAGACTCCGGAGGGATAAACTCGAGCCATCAGCGTCGAACAGCAGGAGCAGCCGGGCAGGAGCACTCAAGAAACCCCTTCCGCTTCCCCCCACCGAGAAAACGAAAGGCGTACGTCCATGGACAATCAAAGAAACGAAGCAAACTCTCGTCACGCCATGAGGATGAGGAAACGGAAGCCACAACCACAACCCCCGGCGGCGGGGGGAAAAAAGAAGCACAGGAAACCGGCGATCAAGAAGGAGAAGGAGAAGGCGCGGAGCACCTTTGGGAGGGAGGCCGCTGTGCTGTGCCCAGGAAGAAGAAGGAGGGTTTTGGTTCTAGTAGGCGAGAAGAAGGGGGAAGAGAGTGACGGGAGCTCAGTAGTGCCGCTGTGTCCCTGGGAAGGAAGAGAAGCGAAGTCCTCGTGTTTGGACTGGACGGACGGACGGACACCTTGCGTGCCAGGACGGCAAAGCGTAAAGACAGGGCAGAACGCAGGGCGCCCGGCCGGACGCGCCGCGGAAACCAGACGAGCTCAGGCACACGCCTCGCTGAAATTGGTGCTCATGTCTAGGGCGCCGCGCCGGCACCGTATCCTGGGATCCTCACATCCCAAATTCCCCGATCTCTTCTTTCCCACGTCTCGCCCGCCTCTTCTTTCCTAATCCTTCTGTTGGGTTGTTCATGATGACACCTACAATTTCCCGGGATCCTCCTATCCCTAACTAAAAATACAAGGGGTAATGGTGAAGTCAGAATAACCCGCGTCGAAATCAGAGTCAGATGTGGAATTGAATATCGCTTTCCGAACGAGGAGTCAGAGTCACAAATGCATCCCCAAATTTAATAAAGAGTATTAACATCTATAATTTTATTTTTACTAGTACACGAAAAAACTACAAATATTAATAATAATAGAAAAGACAGAAATTTCCATATCTGTTTTATAATGAACATACAACGTCATAATCTATCAGATTAAAATACAATTTTGACAGTTTTTTCTTCCATTATAAGCCACACAAATTTTATTTGTAATAAATATATCATGATTTTTTATTATTATCTATGTGTTGGCAGAATTAAATATTAAGTTTAGTGAATTCCTTCAGGGTTTCTCTTCCGTATGCATCTATGAGAATGCTCTAGCCTAGTGGTTAAAGCATCTGAGTAGCAGTAATCTCTAATTATATTTTTGTATTATAGGGTTGGCACCTTTAGTGAATGCTCTAGCCTAATGGTTAAAGCATCTGAATAGCACTCAACGTTAAGCTTGATTTTCCATAAAAATGAATTTAAACATGTTTGTATTATTAAAAAAATCAAATAAAAAATAGACTGGGGTTTCTCTTGTTGAATTTTTATAAGAGAGCGTTTTCACTCTAAGAAATGAGCGATCCATTATTATTTTCACATTATTTTTTATAATATCTTGTGGAGTGGCAATAATTATCACCATCTCATTATTGTTTTTTCCAAGGGCATGATAACTACATTCTTTGTAAACTAATTACTAGTAGAAGCATGACAAATTAGGTCATTTTACCAAAATTATGGCTTGCATTATACATAATAAATTAAGTTTTTTAGAAAAAAGAATATATTAAAATCCTAACTTCTGCATCGACTACGTATATGGTTGTTCATTATTACATTTGATTATTCATATGGCTTGCATTTATACATGGCAAATTGGGTAATTGTACCAAAACTATGGCATGCATTTCTGCATGACGTGCCAACCCCATCTAGAATTAGAGATTGTCCAAACCAAACACATCCCCTATGCTCATGGATCAGACCGGCTAAAAAAGACGAAGAGAGGACTAATCTGATTACAAAGCGCATGCATAGAAGAATCCTCCTTCCTCCTCACCACTCAACCTTATATCAACTCTTGTCAAAAAAAAAACTTATATCATCATGTCTTATGTGTGGCACACCATATTTTTCTCCTTGTAGCCGTCACTAATCCCTAGCCATTTTCCACCTTTTCGACACAAACACTCCTAATCTCATATTCGGCTCCAACGGTGCATCACCAGCTCCATTGTCACCACCGCATGAACCACCTCAGGATCAGCACATCCACATATCAACACATTTCTTCAGTTCTAGAGATCATGAAGAACCCAAAGTCCTAAGCCCCAATTCCGAAGCCTCGGATCTAAAGGTCGGGCAAAGTTTCATCTTTGGGGTCACCGGTGAGATTCTCTCTTTGTTCTTCATTTTCATTTTTCTCTCTCACACATCATCAACTTATGCGCGTTGAATCTCTCCAACCCAAATTAAGCATTTCTAGAGAGAGGGAGAGAGAATGATTTCACCAAAATGTTAGTGCAGAATATCACAAACACCATGAAGTCCAAGATCCAGCTTCTAAAGGTTTAGATCAAGAGCGCAGTGAGGTCTTGTCTTTGGCGTTGCTAGGTGAGTTTTTTGTTTTCGTTTCTCATTTTATTTTTTTTCTCTTATTAATTATCAACTTATACGTGTGTCGAATCCCTATGACCGAATCAAGCATTTTGAGTGAGAGATAATAACTTCACCAAAAAACAGTATTGGAGATCATAAAGACCCTTTAAATTCTTAAAGAGAGAGAGAGAGAGAGATAATAACTTCACCAAAAATTAGATTATTCATCTCTGACCGTAGCTAAGTGAGTTTCTTTGTTTTTATTTTTCTTTCCCCCTCCCCTTATTTATAAACCTATAAGCATGCTTAATCCTATGACCTGACTTACGCCCATTGATGGCTTCTGCGGCTGATAGTGAAGCCAGCTCATATGATTTTGTTGCAGGAGAAAAACTTGATAAGCAGCATTAATACGTTAAGTAAACAGGGCTAATTCAAACCCAAAGTGGGTAAAATTGTTCCGCCTGAGAAAAAAAAAAGAGTACCATCTACCAGTACACCTCAATCTCCTACGTGTACTCCCGGTGGAAGGTTTTAAAAATCTAACGGCGTTCGGCGGAGACGCCGATGGGACCGACGGAAATCGCCGCGCGTCTCGTCGAATTCATCAATCACTGTATCTGAACAGTCTGTGCCTGCCACTAGCTTCAGCTTTTACGAGTACCAATTTGTTTGGTTATTTATACATTTGTAGCTGCTCCGCTCCTCTCTCCTCATCAGAGACCCATCCAAGTTCTTATAAAAAAAAAAGAGACCCATCCAAATTTGGAGACTTTTTTTTTTTTTGGACAAGGATCCAAGTTTGGAGACTGAACCTGAACAAATTTCTTGCCTTGTTTCCTCGAGCAGCAACGGCTACCAGGGGACGAGAACAAAGGGGAACTTCCAGCAACTGCAAGGCGTCCGAGCCCCAGGGGTGGTTCCAGCAAGGCGTTGCGGAGGCAATGGTGATTGATCCGCCTCTCAAAGCAAGTTCCGTTTTCTCCCCTCATTGACTTGGTTTGTTCTTTCGTAATCATACATTTCTTTGAGCTTTGTTACCGTTGCTGCTGCTTAAATCGCCGTTGCCTGCGTCCGACCCCTCTCAAATCGCCGGCATACGCCCTCTCCAGAAATCGCCATCGCACACCGCGCCGGAAGTATCCGCCGCCTGTCTCGTGGGAATCGCTGCCGCCGGACGGACTCCGGGGTCGCCATCTTCCCACGGACTCCTTCATTCATAGAGCCCTTCAGCGCTTGGACCTGTCGCGGCGTTTGGAGGCGGAGGGTTGTGGCTGCAGGGGCTCACCGTCCTACGCCGACAGGCTTGGCCTTGTCCCTTCTTCAGTTCTCCCATCCCTTGATGGCCCCTTGTTCCTCTGGAGTCCAGGTTGGGTTGGGTTCATTGGTGAAGGAAGCAGCTAGCTTCTGCTTGGATCGATTCAAGAGAGATTAGACAAGGGATTGGAAATGTTGTTGCTCGCTCGCCTCAACTCTGAATTTCCGGTTGTTCGCTTGTTGTCAGAATGCGTGCAAAACATGGATGGCCAACGCCTTGCTTCTGAGATGAGACAATAAAAAATTGCAACTGTCGGTTAAAGTTTTTTTTTGAAATTTTAGTTGGTAAGAAATGGTGAAAGAAATGTCGTCAGTACGATAGTTGCATTGCTTGCTTATTTGCATGTTTACCAGAAAATTGCTTGCTTGCTTGCTTGCTTTTTTTTCCCCTCCTTGGTCGATTTGTTGCCACTCGCTGCCAGATGTGATTTAGGAACACAGAAAGCTTTCTTATTTGATTTTGCTCTGATAGATAGATCGTCGAGCACCGAATCGGTTCCCAATTTCATCTGCTTTGGTTGGCTGCTCTGCAGAGGAAGAGGGGGAGGCCACCTGGCTCCAAGTCTGCCAAGAGCAGGATTGGGAGGCCACCTGGCATGCAGTCCCCCAAGAGCAAGATGGAGCAGAAGATGGCTTTGGTCAAACAGAGGGTCGCCTTGCTTGACAGTCCCAGCAGCAGCAGCTGCAGCGACAGTGACAAGGTTGGTGTTTTTGGGTGCCCACTGGCTTCAGAGTAGCACCGTTTCTTTGTTTAACCCCAGCAACTCTTCGTAGTACTTCAAAATTGTAGGAGGTGCTGCTGTTTTCTCTGAAGTCTGAATGTTGGTTGGTCCCTGAATCACTACTCTGAACTCGGCACTTCTGATATTGTAGTCTTTGATTTGATGGGTATTGTAGATTGCGTTGCCCTTCATGTGCCATCTGGAAATGTTCTTCATGTGCTGCATTAAAATGAAGTTCAGAAATTAGCCAGAGCTTCTGCATCATCATTGAACAATATTATGCAGTTCTGTGATATATTGACTATGTGTTTCATTTAGGTCTTCTGTTAGTTTAATATTGTCATCACAGGATAATCATTGAATGAATGCAGAATGATGAGCTGTTGCTCCATTCATAAGCAAGCATCACCACAAAAAAATAAATATATCAGGAGGCTATTTTTTCATTTTTATACAGAAATTCACTATAAATGCATTTGGTTCATTCGCAGCTTCACTACTAGAAATTTTGCATGACCGATATGCACTAGCATACTTAGATCTTAGTTTGTTTTCCTTTCATGGCCTACAGCTGCATTTATTTTTTTTACTTTAAGCTTTCTCAAACCTCAGTTTCCATTTCATGAAAGGCTTTGAAGTCAAGGAGGCTGGACAGTGAGCAAAAAAAGCTTCCTGGTGCCCCTCAGGCACGCAATGCCCAAAACATCATTACTGGTGTCACTAACACTGCTGAAGTAAGATACCCACTGTTCCTTTTTTCATTTACAATCTCATAATCCTTAGACCAAAATTCTTTAAAAACCTTGCGCTTAGAAATTTTGGCTGGCTCAAATTTTCTTATAAATATATACTACTAAAAAAAACTCGACCTGCGAGGGGCAAGCCGCCCCCCGGGCATTGTAATTAAGAAGAAGGCCTTCTCACACAGGCCGAGAAAACCCCCGAACCCCGGCCCTGCCCTGACATTGGGACCCGTAACCCGTAAGACTCCTACCTGGGCCATACACGGTCCTCAGGCCGACCTGGGCCGGTTCTAAACCAGTGCTTTGGCACACAGGGCCGACGAGGGGATTTTTTTAACCACAGCCTGAAATTCGCTCCCACGGGGATTCGAACTCGGGACCTGTGGAGTGCCGCTCGAGTGTCTCAACCGCTAGGCCAAGCACCCTTTGGCTAAACATACACTACTAGTTAAGTGGACTTTGGTTAAGTGGACTTTGCTATTCCCTCTCCATTGCTCTATCTAGAATTGCTTGTGTTTTGTCGAGCTCCAATTTTTCTTGCCTTTACATTAGTACAAGCCTGAAGGAGTGGATTAATTATGAATATGTTTTAACTTGACAGGCATCTGATATTGGCCAAAATTTATGTACTAGGTACTTCTTGTCTTATGTTTTTCCTTTTCTCATAAGTAAACCGCATCTGAAGTTGTCAAAATTGTTTAATTGTTCGCCTAAATCTTTAATCAAATTCCAGTGTTCACGGCAACTATGGATCCGCTATGGCTAGAGCTAAGGAGGTACAGGCGAAGTTGCTAGAAAACAATCTTAGCTTTACCAAGACTATGCTACCATCTCATGTCATCCGGGGGTTTTGGCTTGTAAGTTGCTACTGCCTACTGATTATTTGAATGTTTGACCAATGCTAAAGATTTAATCATTGTTTCCTGTGAACAACTTATGCAACAAAAAAAATAATTAATGTGAAGAGAGAGATCCTGAAGAAACATTGAAACTGTTGAGAAGATTAAGTTAACTAAGAAAGTGACAACACATCACTCTCAGGATCTTAAAGCACACTGAGTGTCTGATTTGCAACCACCTACTAGGTCACTGCGCATTGCAAAGGATATCACAAGTTTTGTACAATCCATCTGAGATCTGTCCATTTTCTTGCTTCATCTTTATTGAACTTTTGTGCTCTGCTCCTAGGGTATGCCAACTGACTTTTGTAACAAGCATCTCCCAAAGCAAGACACTGGAATTATGTTAGAAGATGAGAATGGAGAGGATCATCACACAACGTATCTAGGTTCCAGGCAGGGACTAAGTGGTGGGTGGAGAGGTTTCGCAATTAAACATGATATTAAGGTTGGCGACGTTTTGGTTTTCCAGCTTGTGAAATCATTGAAATTTAAGGCAAGTTCTTTTTCCATGTTTTGTCAAAATGTATTTTCCCCCAATAATCTGTTCATAAGTAGAGGTATATCCAGAAACGGCACTTGGACAATTAAGGGTGTAAACGAAAAAACAGCAAATTAAATGGTCAAATTTATGTTGTAAGCACCCTTCCCCATTTCTTGAACGATATTTTAATTATTATTTTGTATGTTTTTCATTCAGGTATACATAATAAGAGCTAACGAATTTACAGCAACTGATGGAGCAATCAGTTTGCTGAATTTAGAAGCGCGCAAGAAAGGGAAGCTACTATCAAGTAAGTTGTTCTTGAAGTTGTAATAAGGAAGCTCACCCTTTGATACACGGCCATGGTCCAATAAATAAATAACTATTGAATCTCGTAAATTGAATGTTCTGATGCTGCAGAGGCTAGCAGAGTGGAGCACAGTGTCCCTGCAGACAATGACAATGACAATGACAACAACATCGTCGTCAACGAAGCGGCCGGGTTCAGGATCTTGGATTCAGACTTGGACTTTGGTGATGTGACGAGCTTCAGCAACTTCAGCATCGTCGTGGACAGCCTGGTGATCGACTGCAAGTTCCAGGAGCACGTGCGGAGGACGTACTATGAGCTGTGCCGCTCCCAGAAGGCGTTCCTCCACAAGGGACTGCTGAAGCGGCTAAACCTGACCCTCGTTGTGGGGGCGATCATGGAGACGGTCAGCATCGCGGAGGCCATCCGGGCATGCACAGCAGAGCAGTCACCTTCCCGCGAGGACCTGCTGATGTGGAAGAAGACCCTGGACTCGGTGGCTATGCTGGGCATGGACGTCGGGTTCCTGCTGAGGCGCGTCGACGACCTCCTTGGTGTGTCTGTCCAGGCCCAGCAGGCTAGGGACCAGTACAGGGAGATGAATGCAGAGAAGGCCCGTGCTGCAGAGAAGGTGAAGGCGCTGGAGCTTGCGCTGGGGAGCGTGAAGGACGCTTTGAGTAAGATTGATGCCGACATGGAGGAGGTGGAGGCGAGGGTCAACAGGAGTGGTGCAACGCTGCAGGAGGTAGCCACTGCACCATGGTGAATCTTGGTGGTTGCTACCGCTAGGCGCTGTACCGAAGGTGGAGCGACTGGCTGCAAGGCTACTGTACAGGTGCGTGTCGAGACTGCTGGTAGCAACCTGTCATGGCGAGGGAGGCAGCGCGACCATTTTGTGTGCACCTTCAGGGACACTGCCAAGTTTGTTACATTGCAGACTTGCAGAGCAGCGCAGCTCAAATCTAGGTGGGTAACGGTAACAATAGCAGCAACACTCTTGCTGCCATGTCATGTTAATATTAGTAGTAACTAGGACGCTCATCCGTCGCTGTAAATTTCTGATTGGAGCTTAGCTCTTATGTTGTGGTCACGTCCATCCGGGAAGACTTGGTGATCCAGTGTGCGGCAAACTCGTGTGTGTTGCACAAGCAGCTGCGGATCCGGAATAAAATTCTACTTATGTCACCATTTGCATGATGACCTTGCGTATCGTGGACTTCTCTGATCAAAATTGGTCGTAAATAAAACAGAAGAACATTGGTTCGACACACCAATCATTTGTTATAGCAATTCCATCGATCATTCATTCAGGGTGTAAATCCCCACAGAGCAAACATTTAGGATTTTGATGAAAGGGTGGCTAGCTTGTGGCATATTTTCAGTTACATACACACAAGTCTTTATTCAGTGACCATTTAGGTAAGGATAAATAAAGGATTTTGAGCAATTCAGACTGATGGAAATGAATTCCAGTTGCATTATGACTGTGCATTCCGGCCAGGACGCGCGCCCGACCATACGGCGCTCGAGGGGCGCGTGGCGGGTGAGGCGATGGAGTTCACGGTGAGCAGTTTCATCGGCGGCCACTCGTGGCTTCCGGCCGGCCGGCCACCGGGGTGCCGTTCGTTGATTCAAGGTGAGATCAAATCTGAATGATGTGAGGGCACCTAATTTCAATTTCAATTCATTGGAAATTCAATCACATGATGAGCGTCGTCTGTTTGTTTCCGCTTATAGTAAGGTTCCCACTAAAAAAAAGGTGCGAATGAGACCCAAAGTTTGTTTTTTTTTTTTTTTTTCTGAATCTTTCAACCATCGCTTTAGAATTCAGTACTAGCTCGAAAAAATAAAATCTTTGTGAAATGGCGACTATGAGCAAATCAGCTGTAAGTAGCAAATTAAAGATGGCCCTGTTGACTGTAGGCCGAGTTTGGATCAGTTGGAGCAAGTGGATGCCTCATAGTCTTTTGTAGTGGGGGCAATTGCTCAGGGTTCACATTTGAATATCAAAAGTAGACCTTAAAGTTCGAATAGTGTCAAAACTGATCACCACCATGTTATCCATGACCGAACAGAATAATGGAAACCGTTTGAACAAGAACAAAGACCTGCTATATGCAAATGCCATCCCCACTGATATCCACGTAGAGCTTTATTTAGCCTACTCAAATCCAACAAAATTCCCTTGTGAATCCTCCTGTGTTCCAAAGGAGGCCATAATATGCGAGTAAAAGAGAGTACAATGCAAGCATGCTGGGCATGAGGGCAACATACATAAAAAATATAAATTAGAGTCCATAATACATCTGTGCGGCAATTCAGCCACTCCATAAGCATTCTGTCACAAAGTTAGCTTAGTGTGACACCACTAAATACATCATGAGTACATTGCTAACAGGCTAACTACTTCATCACCCTAGTAAGTCCGAAGGGGCAGGGGAGGGGATTATAGATCCCCAACAAGTCAAAATCCTCCTAAATCCCCTCCAATCTTCCCCAATCACCCTGGTTTGGGGGCAAAACGAACAAGGACACATACGTTTCTCTGTTACATCATCGCCGTTTCATGTTTCTCCACTTATCCTTCAAGTCCACCTACAAATACATACAACGTCACTACCTTGATTGGCAACCACAGTTTTTTTCTTTTTAGAATTTCACTTTACTAACCAAATACCCACCGCTGTTCTGCCGAACAAAATGTCAAGATTGTTATCTAAAATACCCTTCCAATTGCTTTCACCATACCTACGCATGAAACAAGCACAGTATTATGATGAGGAACATACAGCAACATCAATTTAAACACCAGCATTTTAGAACAAGAAAGCTGATATGTCAAACAATAATATCTGAACATCAAGACAAAATGACATACTTTTGAACACCCTCTCTTAGTGTTTGTTCTTCTAACACGCTCCACTTCCTTGCCCTTCTGCGCTTAGATTTTCTTTCTGGCGGTGGCAAAGGAGAATGTGGCAGTCTCCTTGGGCTAGGCAAGTGAGGTCTGCCTAATGATGATTCTGATTCTGACCACTGCAAGCAAGGGTTTTATTTTTAGAGACAAAACCAAAATCTAACATTTTACGGTTTTGTGACACTGAGCTATCCTATAAGCTACCTAAAATGGTATGAGGTATCTTGATTGAGCTCAAATTAAACTATGGTAAGTTTACTTTTAATTTTAAGTGTCGCATGAAGAGGGACTGTAGTAGAGCATCCATAATCTGAAGTCCTAATTTCAGTAGCTAACTTACTTAAGTGAAACGGAATCTTACAACTATTAGGTTGTGTGACCTAATTTGATTATTTCTTGTCATGGTCAAAGCATGCTACCAAGAGCACATATGTCCTCGAAATATTTATGAAGACATACCATCCCGATTTTGCAGAAATCACAGGAAATGTGGGCAGGAGCAGAAACTTGGCAATGTAGAGAGCAATTCACACTGAAGACTCAATGAACAGAACAATACAAAAAATGTTTAATGCAAAATATTGACATGATATAGGTGCTGTTTTTAATCGCAATGGAGACAAAAGCTGCTATTGCGATTACAAATTCAATTTAACAGACAAAGCAAGTTCAGCATGGGCAATGTTCAAAAGCAAAGAAAACTATTTTAAAAGGAAATGCAAACCTGAGAGGTCCGTGCTGTTGGGTTCCAACCCATAAGGTTGCGAGGTCTGCCTCTACTTGGACCCTGGTCTTTATCATTAAGAGCACTCAGTCCTGCAGCACCAGAAGTTGTTGGCCGACCTCTTACTTGTTCAGCATTCAAGTTAACTCCTTTATCCATCCTTGCCGCCAATAGCTCATCTGCAACTGCCTTCGCAGCTGGAAGTGGATCCTCCACAGCACTGTGGAGGTCAGCACAGCTTGTTTTGAGCCCATCAATCACCTTCTCGAAAGCTGGTGTTGAAATTGGATTTGTACTGGAGGTAGGTTGTTCAAGTTTGCCGAGAATCTCACGAGTTTTTTCTTCCCCAGCTGTAAATTTCGTTTCATATAACCAATTATAGGATACAAAGTCCATGACCATGTGAACACTAGAATCATAGCAAATAAAACATGTAGCTGCTAACAATGCACATAAAGACCTAGAGCTGCCCCCAAAGAGATGAAACCCAAAACTGAAGTATTCACAAGATTAAGATCATGTATTTTGATCTATGATAAACAAGACACTAGAAGCGGCAAAATTAGCAAGGGAAGAGTACACTCCAATTACAAAGTCTGTTTGGGATAGCTTCAACTCATGGTTGTTTCAGAGAGAACACTATAAAAGCCAACAGATTTCTAGACCACGATGAATATGACCTCTAAGTAACGGCTCAAAAGTTCCTATTTTTTTTTATTATATATCACAAAAAATACAGAAAAGCCCCACTGCACACTAGTTCCTTAAATTGCACTTGCACCACAGATAAAGAAATCTAGTCAAATCGCAATGCTGCTGCAAAATACAACGGACAGTTTACATTGATTGTATATAAACTTTGCATCTGCATTATTTTCTCAGCTCCATCTGGGTCCGGGGTAGAAAGAAATGGCATGGGCAAAAGTATACATCCAATTCAGAGGCTACCAAAAGATTTTATTTGACTCACAAATCGCAATGCCGAGAAAAAAAAAATAAAAAAGAAAAGAAAAGGTGCTCACCCAAGATGCGGAGCTTTGCACGGGTGGCCTCATCCGCGGCACGCCATGTCTCGACGGCCCCATCCCCAACGATGCGCTCAGCCGCCGCCTCGAGCTTGGACGGCCCAATCGCGGCCCATTCGGCGGCGAGGAGGTCCCTGACCCGCTCCTCCGCGGCGGCCCTGGCGGCGGCGAATTCGGGCGCGGAGGCCGCGACGGCGGTGCGGGCGGCGGCGATGGGGTCGGCGGCGGCGGAGGCCGAGGCCAGGAGATTGAGGTTTTTCAGAGAGGATTTGGAGACCGGGTCGTCGGCAAGGCGGCGGAGGAGGAGCGCGCGGCGGACGCGCGGGGTCGGTTCGAAGGGAGGAGGGAGCTTGGCGATGAGCGCGTCGATGACTGCGGCGGGGACCGAGGGGTCTCCCGCGACGTGGTCCAGCATGAGGGCCGCTTTCGCCGCCGTTATCGGCGGCATTTTGTTTGTGGTGGCGCTACGGATTGGAGGACTCAAGTTTAGGGTTTTCGTCGGCGAAGGAGACGGAGACGATAACACGCATGCCGGCCCGTGACAGTCCTGCGGCCCACGAACACTTTCTTCCTGTGGGCTGCGCTGTGGCTCACCCGATCCAGCACGGCCTCTTGTTTTGGAAGCTGAATGAAGCAGAGTTCCCTGCTCCATCCATCAGACATCCTGAAAACCTCTGCTGCCACTGCACGCAACCGCACGACGTTACTACTCACCGGCTCATTCATCATTTGTTTTTTCATCGTTCGCTTATTCTTTTTTCATTCTTCATTTCTATCAGTGGATGACGTGTTTATTTGTTATTGTTTCTTTTTTCCTCTGATGACAAAAAACAAAAGATGATGATGTGCTACCGATCCATCCATCGTGTGTTGCACCTGTGCAACCTACTCGTGTCTGTCCCATTTTAGGATGGATTATAAGTATAAATATAAATAATTGAGATCCTCCTGATCTCAACCTACCTACCTATCTCCCTGCAGGCATGCTAGAGCTGTTTTCAGTCACTGATGGATGGATGGCTACACAGAGCTTGGCTTCACCTTCAGTTCTTCACCCTGTAATAATACTATATAGTATCAATTTTATCATTTTTCTTTTTTTCAAGTTTCATCAGGACAGAAAAAAAATGTAGGGATGTATCTGCGCTATACATATGGTTGGGAACGGAGTTGGAATCATCGAGTCTTCCAATAAACTAACGCAATAAGACAAGAAATCACTCAAAACAAGAATGACGAGGATGTAATATTGCCGTTATATTTTTGACAAATCCTATTGGGCTGATGATTTCTGGACCGATAAAAGCCGGCTAATGCTGTTTTCTTGTGTGAGAGAAAAATATTATACCGTGATTTAATTAATAAACAGGGCGATTATATATATCTAGGACACAATCAATCAAATTTGTCAAGGGAATTTGACATGCGCGTGACGGTGCTTGAAAGTGGACCGAGGACGAGGGTCAGCCTTTCTTGTAATTAATTAGTTGAATTTGCGACAAGCTCTAATTGACGATGGAAATCAGAAACGAATGTGGATAACAAGGCATGCGTGCATGGCGCGACGGCAAAAGTAAGTACTAGTATGTGTTGCTCCGATCCTGCAGGCTGGACATCGCAGGTGGTGCGGTGCGGGGCCTCGATCTACTGGCCACCCGTGCCGCCGGTACCCGTGACGGCGCTCTTGGCAGCCTCCGCTGCGCCCTGGGCGGCACCGGCGGCTCCCTGCGCGACGTGCTGGACCTGGGCGCCGGCATCCTGCGCCTGCGCTCCAGCCTGCTGTGCGACGCCGCCGGCCTGGTGGGCGTGGCCCGCGGCGGCGTGCGCGATGTCGTCCTTGCGCTGCTGCGCGTGGCCGGCGGCTTCGCCGGCCTGGTGGCTCAGATGCTGCGCGGCCTGCTCGGCCATGGCGTGCCCGATAGATGCAGATGAATGCGTGCGCTTCTCGCTAGCTTAGCTGAGGTTGCTACTGCGTCGTGTGAGAGAGAGGTACATACACCATTTATAGGCCCGGCTACGAGCTCGATCTCCCGCTCCTGCGCATGGCCGGGTGTACAAGTGTCGTCCCGCAGCGCATGCCGAGAGGAAAGGAAAGGAAAGGCCGGCGTCCGGCGAACGAGAAGCATGAAGCTGATGCTTCCCCGCGCGACGTGCGGTGCGCTCTGCGCCTCTGCCAAAACGGTGGCCACGAGGACTTCTCCGTCCTCCGGGAACTCGGGAAGCAGCACCACGCGGAAGCCGCTTCGACGAGCGACGCGCGTCTCAACTGTTTTTTTTTTATAGAAACCGGATGGTATTATTTATTGATATAAAAGTTTACATGCATTTCTTACAAAGACATCCCTGATAAAAGCAAAATTACATCCAAGTCCTTGTAAGATTTCTTCGACGCTAGCCACCGGAGTCGCCGCTCGACGCGCCGTCCGACGAAGAGAGGAACGCCAAAGCTGTAACTTGAAGCCGATTCCTAGCTCGACGAAGGAACTTTCGAAGAAGCAACATACATTTTAAACGCTACAACAGTCGGCGCGCTGAAGAAATCGATGCACACTTGAATCGTTGAACGCCTGAGCAAACCGTCGCCGAGAGAAAGGAGATCCGACGCCTCAAGATGAGAAGGCGACCTCCAAGCAACCAGCGACGAAAGAATCCCAAAAGGGAGACTCCAGCCCGATTTCTCAAGGTAGGTGGAAACATACCTCACAGCTCCATCTCCAGAAGACACGGCGCCACCGCGGCCACCGAAGATGTTCTGGAGGGACAAAAGAACCAGTCACCTGAACCCTAGGCCACCGGGACGAGCTGTAGACCTACCGACAACCTCACCGGAAAGGACACCGTCACCGGTGCCGATGCCGAAGAAGCCGAAGGAGGAACAAAAGAACTCATCGTCGAAATCCGAAGCTTCAAAAGAAACCCCAGATTTGACGAGGTAGTAGTCGCCCAGCCCATCGCCGCTGCACAAAGGCAGACCGACGAGGTAGAGGAAGGGCCAGCGAAGTTTATTCCGTGGCGATGGCGCCGCCTCCGCCATCCGCATGCCGCCTGGATCTAAGCACCATAACCTAGGGAATATGTACATCACCCGCCGGATCCACAACTCTCCAGGCTCACCAGCGGCGCTAAGGCCACTGACAGCGAGAAGAGCCGGCGAATCCGACGGTGGGAGAAGGAATCGCCTCAAAGCCGCCTGTCTCAACTGTAGATAGGGAACGAGTGCTGTGGGCCTTTTGTTCGTTGGTTTTTTTTCCAGCCCATACACCGTGGGCTGGGCTCCAGAGTTCACACTTGACAGCCTGCCTGCCGCTGCCGTACGTCAAGGTTGTTTTCACCTGAATTTGGTTGCTCCCGTGACGATTTTAGGCTTCATTTGGCACGGCTCCGAACAACAAAACTCTGGATCTTCGCTACCGTACATAGATGACTTTGTTTAACTCGAAAAAACAGTGTCTTTGTTGGCTCACGCGTAGCCTAAATTTGCCTGTAATTTTATTTTAATGGAATGTAATTTCATTCCTCCTCTTCTTGAAGTAATAATATATAGAGCTTGGCCTCACCTTTATCAGTGCTTCACCTTGTAATAATACTAATATATATATAGCTCGTAACAATTTTGTTTCTTGAAGTTTCAACAGGGAAAACTCCCTACCTTATTTCATATATTGACGTTAGTTTGGCCTGAAAGCCATGATCTTTACATTTTGGGATGGGGGAACATCTCCAACAGTCCCCCAATACTACTCCCTTCAAAACTAGTTATTGGGGGAGCTATAAAACATGTTTAAGGGGTTTTGAAGGCCTCCAACACAATGAGAATATCCAATCCCCAATAGAGATGGGACCCACCTGTAAGCGACATAAATTATTTATTCCTCCTTTTCTCCCCCACACAGCCATCTCTCTCCCTCGTGCTTCTCTCTCTCTCGTCCGCCCGCCGCCGCTTTTCCACCCGTCCCTGTTGCCGATTCCTCTCCACGCCAGCCGCCGCTTGCTCTCCCACGCCGGCCGCCGCTTGCTCTCCCTCATCGGACGCTTCCTTCCCCTCCAATGTCTCTCGCCCCTGCCGTCGCTGCCTCCACCGCCCCAGACACCTCGCCGCTGTACCCGCGACCTCTCCCTCCTCCGCATCTGCTTGGTCCAGTGGCCAGTCACCGCCCATGGGCGGCGCCGGCGAGCGGGCCGAAGCCATCCACCGCCGCTGCAGCACCGGTCCTGGGCGCGGGCTGGGGCGCCAGATCCGCTTGAGGATGCACGTCCTTGCGAACACCGGCAAAATCCAGCGGCACCTCCGGCGAAGGTCACCGCTGTTCCAGTGGAGGATCGACGGAGGTTGGTCATGAAACTTCATTCGCGCCAAAAGTTCACCGATGCGGGGTGGTTTGCGGGGAGGGCTCGTTTCCCCTTTCTTTGCGGGGTGGACGGCTGGTTTTGAGGGGGGTGAGAAATTTTTTTCTCATTGGGATTGGATTGGGGGACTGTTGGAGACTCTAAATTTCTCAAATTGCAGTTTTTTCTCATTGGGGGTTTGGATTGAGGGACTGTCGGAGATGCTCCTACAAGCGAGCAAAGAGATGTGCGGGCAAAATATATATATATATATAAACACCCTGATTTCGTGGCGGCCTGCTCATCTTGAGAAGAAGGCTAATAATAAAAGGCGAAAAGAAGCAAGGCGGCTGAGCTGTGTGAGGAAGAGGAAGGTGGTGTCTGTCCAGGTCCAGGCAAAGCAGTAAAGCAAGGAAAGATAGATAGATAAAAATAAAAGGAGACGACGTTGCGTGAAGACTAAGAAGCCTCCTAATCCTCACGAGACACCTCGCTTTGCTTTTAGATGAATGGATGGATGTTGCTCAAAACAAAAGGAAGGAAAGAAAGAGAAAGGGACGAAAGAAACAAATCATCTGCAGATTGCTCTGCCTGCCTGCTAGGGGCTTGTTTTAAGAATAAATGCGTCTCTGTGCTGTTGTATCGTCGTACAGTATTGGTTAAGTAACTAACTCTATACGGACATATTTCGTGATCGACAAGGCTGAACTGAATGAAAGTGGTAAAAGAAGAAAAAGACGTTACGTGCTACTAGTAAGTAGCATGATAGTACATTAAAAAAAAAGGCAACGGATCAAGTGTAAACTATCCCTCCATAAAAACCCGTACAAACCATGGTAAAAATGGTTATCTAAATTCATAAAAAAATTACACATGTAAATGATATGACGATACACGACCTTGTAAAATATTTTATCCAAACTCAATTTTGTTTGTGAGATATAAAAATAACAAATTTCAAACCAGAAAGTTGTCCAGATGATTTATTAGAAATTTGTTATTTTTATATCTCATAAAAGAAGTCGATTTTGGACAAGATAGTTTGGACAAACGAAGTCGAGTTTAGACAAGATATTTTATAAGTCTAGACAAGATATTTTTATATCTATATGTGGTTTTTTTGTGAATTTAGATAACTTTTTTTGCTATAGTTTGTATAAGTTTTCACGAAGGGGTTGATTTGTACTTGATCCGTTGCAAAAAAAAAAGAAGGCCATATGCTTCCAGCTCCTATTTTGAACCTAGAGCGGCAAGTACTTATATAGTATGTAATAAATAAAAAGACTGCTGCATCGAGAGAAAAGAAGCATGAGCAGTTTATGCATAAGAACTAAGAAATTCTGCGAGGGAAGAATTGAAAATGAACCATAGATGGACTAATAGATTGATTGTAAATAAATTTATGTACAACCCGCGTACACCCTTGGATCATGTACCCACCACCCATGGAGTTCTGGACCGATTGCTTCGTGTGGACAACACACAGGGAAGGGGAAGCACAGCGCAGGTTTCTCTTTGTCGAGGATCTGAAAAAGAGGTACTTTAAATCCTCGATTAACAGGACTAATCTTCAAAGTCAGCAATGTAAATCCTTCAATGACGTTTCTTACTATCGCTCAAAAGCCCACAGGCTAAGCCATATTGGGCCACCCCACGAACAGGCGTCGACAGTCCAAAGCCACAGCCTGCTCGACGGGCTACCACGCGGACCGAGACTGTACGCTCGAGGGTACAACTCGGGGACCCCTCGAGGACGGAACTTCGCTCGAGCGAATGGGCCCGCTCTCGAGGACGGAACTTCGTCCGTGCGAATAGGCAGCCCTCGAGCATAGTATACCCCTCAACTACCTACCCCCCGTACGGATCCAGGCGCATTCAATGCATTTTACCTGCTCCTGCCTAACCGTATGGTCACAGTTACAGCAACAGTTACGAGTATGGTAGTCGAGTCCTGCTTTTGCCGCCCTACCCCAGAATTCCGCGGATCATACCTCACTGTTACGCTATACCAAGCACTGTGTCCCGTCCGGCACCTCCTCTAGGCTCGAAAGTCAACACATTCCCCGCATCTTCCGAGATTCGACCTTATCCGAAGGGCCTCGACCCCCTTGACTCGACCTGAGGCCTCGACCGTCGCCCCTCGGCTCTGTCACGCCGACCCTCGAGTGGGACTTCAATAACTCCGGTCAACACTTCAACAACTCACGACGCGACGGTTGCAGGACCTTCCATGCCGACGTACACCTCTACAGCGACACCGACATGATCGGCATCGACGTCATACGTCACCGATCACGTTAGCACTAAAAATATGTACTCTTATGCCTCTCCTTCGTCTATAAAAGGAGGCGTCAGGGCTTGGGACAGAGGATCGGAGATCCGAAAGCATCACACGCTAAGGCTTAGATCACAGAACAACACCGTGAGACAGTGTAGAGAGCTGAGCGCCCGAAACGTTCGAGCTCAAGCCCATACTTCTCACACCTGCTTGTATTCACCCCTATACTAGCGCTTCGGTGCAAGATAACACGAACTATCCCCCGGCTGGACGTAGGGGCTTCTTTGCTCGAACCAAGATAAATCGCCATGTGCTTCTTACATCACCCACTGAATTAAGGGAGCACGTAATTATGAATTCACTCACTCGTTGATGTTAACCTCTGGGGTGGAAACACCCACACTCTTTCTCCGGAAAAAGCAGCAAAGGCAGCCGCCTCCAAAGCCGGAAAGATCATGCGTACAATATATGTGCAAGGAAAAAGAAACGACTGATCATTCTAGTTGAGTTCACTTCACTCTCCCTGGCCGAGCAGAGCAGTCACTAGCGATAGTGAAGTGAGGAGGCAGTGAGTGAGGACCTTGGCGTGCTTGCTTTCCGCGCGCATCAATCCTCTCCTCACCTCACTCAGCAGTTTCAGTGAGAGGTGAGCACGCACATGCCAACCACCTTCCATTCGTTAACAATCTCCTGCTCCTGCTGCTGCGATTAAAGCCTTCCACCCGATTCTTCCAACCACCCCGCCTTCGCTTAGCTTCCACACACTGACGACACGCATGGAGCCGCCCACAGGCCGCCGCCGCCGCGAGCCCGCTGGCGCCGGCATAGCCGGGGAACGCACCAGGCAACAGCCACCACCAGCGGGGCCGGGCCGCCTCTTCTTCATGCCGGCGCCGGCGCCACCGGGGCGCCACCACCGCCCACCAGCAGCAGCAGCGGATCGCGACCGCCCCTTCTTCATGCCGCCGCCCGCGCCACCGGGCCGCTCGCACAGCAACCAACCACCACCAGCGGACCCGCCCAGCGCCAGCACCACCAGGCCTGCTCCTCCTCCGCCGCCGCCTGCTCCTTCTCCTCCTCCTCTGCCCCCACACGCGTACGGCGACTACAACCCCACCAGCGCCGCAACCGAGTCGGCGGGCCTCCGCCGTCCCCCAAACCAAACGCCGCTACCCCCACCACACCGCCTGCCCCGCCCGTCATCTCCCTGCTCCTCGGCGCTATCCTCCTGCCTCGTGGCCACGGCGTTCCTGCTGCTCTCAGCGGGAGGCGCGGGGGCCGCGCTGTTCCTGCTGTTCCGCCCGCGGCCGCCCGACATCTCCGTGGCCGCGGTGCGCCTCCCGTCCTTCTCCGCCTCCAACGGCACCGTCGCCTTCACGTTCGAGCAGACGGCGGCGGTGCGGAACCCGAACCGGTCCCCGCTCGCGCACTTCGACAGCTCGCTCCGCGTCGCCTACGCGGGCGGGGAGCTCGGCGCCGCGGTGTACATCCCCGCGGGACTCATCGGCGGGGGCAGCACCAAGCACGTGTCCGCCGTCTTCGACGTCCCCGCCATCCCTGTTGCTGTCCAGCCGACGATGGTTGCAGGAGCGGGGGCCGACGCCCAGCAGCAGCAGCAGCCGAGTCAGGCGCCGGCGGTCATCGAGGTCCACTCGCTGCTCGTGGTCAAGGGAAGAGTCAACGTCCTCCGCGTCCTCACGCACCGCGTCCAGGCCTCCAAGCTCTGCCGCGTCGGCGTCTCGCCGCTCGACGGCACCGTGCTCGGATTCCGCTGCTGATCAGTCATCTCAGCTCATCTCACTAGCAGAGTAGATAGCCGTAGCCTGCTCTTGGACTCCCGCTGTTAGTTATCATATCATATTCCTCGTTTGCTCTTCGATCGTCGGTGGTTTTGGATTCTTGTTGCAGCCCAGTCTTCTTGAAGGATATGTGTGTGGAATTCGACGTTTGCTTTGCAAACCAGCAAATTACTCGTAGTAATACTGGATTTGTGTTGTACCGATCCAATTAACGATAGTGTTGATGAATTCCGCAAGGAATATGAAACTGTGTATACATATTGACTCACTTATGTACTTGTATGACATGTCAACCGCCTGCAGTCTGCTGTGTTTCTGCTAGCTAGCTATCTCAGGTCCACCACCCGTCATGCCAATAGGCCAGTGGGCAGTGGAGACAAATCCAGGCTTCCTTCTCCATTTCAGCATTTGTCATTATAAAAAAAAAAAAATTTCTCGTCACATCAAAATACTGGCACATGCATGGAGTGCTAAATGTAGATAAAATTTAAAACTAATTGCACAGTTTGCTTGTACTTTGCGAGACAAACGTTTTGAGTCTAATTAGTCAATGTTTGAACAATTATTCACAAATACAAACAAAAATGCTATAATATGCTACAAGAATTCTGGCACCTTTCAATTTCGGAAACTAAATAAGGTCCTTGCTTGAATTGAGCCGAATTAGCCTTTGATGTTTGCAAGTGTGGCCCTGGATTTATTAGCAAAATCAAAACTGTGTTCAGCCGACAGATTTTGACGTGTTTTGACATATTTTAGCTTATTTATCCTCGCAAATTACTATTGAATTTATGGAATTCTGCTGGCTTTCCTACTGGCCCCGAGAGAGCCAAAGCTTGAGCTTGATGTCGGCAGAATAGAGGGGCTGCTGTCTGTGGGGCACAGCAAAACTTCTGCCTGCACACTTTCCCAAAGTCAGGCAGGCACGGTCACATGTGTAGTATGGGAATGGGTTCGTGCTATTTCTTTCTCTTTCTTTCCCCCACCTCCATCAATTCTAGACTTTATGAATCATATATATCTTTCTTTCTTTCCACCACCGTGTATATTTGCCTCCATTGATTCTAGACTTTATGAACCTTATAGTTTCTTAAAACAAGTTATCATCCCTTGATCTTTCATTCCTCCTTTTTTTTTTAATTTTCGTCCATTCCTCCTTTTAGATGCAGAACCTTTTCTTCTATCCAATAAATAAATAAACAAATAAAGCTATTTTCTCCATTCGAAGTTATAAGAGTTTTTTTATATACTTTTCTTTTGCTATTCCAGTTAGATATGGTGTATCTAAGTACGTAGCAAAAGTCATGGATTCAAAAAAAAAATCCTAAAGTTTGGAATGGAGGGAGTAGCCGAGATCCATGACTGAGAAATAGCCCTCTCACTTGCATACATACACGTCTCATTGAACAGATTGTAAATGGAAACAGCCTGCCTCCAGGTTCTAAGCAGCACACCCGTCATGCTAAATAATTTGTGCTCAGAGTGTCACAACTCATGGCATTAAAAGTGTCACAGCTGCCTGAATAAATTTTGACGCTTTACATGGTGCGCTCACGAAAACTATCAGACTGCTATGCAGATCCAGTCAATAGAAAAGCACAGTTCCAAGAATCCAAGGCCATATCTACTACCACGGTTTTGCTTTTGATAGCTAAGGTATTCGCTTGAATTGGCAGATGCGGGATAAGCCATCGAAGCATCTTTTGAACCAGGATCAACATACGGCTGCACCGAGACAACTCAGCAGGTTCCAGCATTGTAACTGAGGAAACGCGAGATGCACCAGGTCACCATATCTTGTTCTTCACCCAAAAGAGCATCAGTACTATCCCAATCACAATAGCAACAGGGGCATACTTACGAATTAAGGCCTGAAAAATCACAGGAGGAACGTATGTCATCAGTACTATACTACTATCTCTTGCCTTGCGTGGTCATGAATATTCCTTATCTAAATATTACACCCTGCATTCCAAACTACCGTTCGCTTAAGTTTAGTGTCCTAAGTCAAACTTCTCTAACTCTGACCAAGTTTATAAAAAAATACTAACATCCATAATAACAAATAAATGCACATTTCATAGTGGGTTTAATGAAACCAATTTGATCTTCTAGATGTCAGTGCATTTTCTATAAAATTTAGTCAAAGTTGGATAAGCTAGGACAAAGCAACTACAATTTGGAATTCTGTGTAGAACAGTTAATATTCTCTGAAATGAGCCAAATTCAACTCAACAGATGCATATGCTGGAAACTGAAATGTAGTCAACAGGACCATACCTGGCGATTGAGATCTTTCGCCTTCTCTGCATAAATTCTAGTATCAGAGGTCAGCCTACTGGACATTTCACTCACCTCTGCAAAGAAGAATCTTTTGTTAAACAACTGTTGTGTCGTGAAAAGTACATGTGAGGAAGACTGAAACACTTCAAACCTGGACATTAACCAATTTTAGTTCTCTGCATAGTTTCCGCTTGGGTTGTCATATTTCGTTCGATTTGCTACAGATTTCAGTTTGAACTAAAGCACAACCATCAATCTCTAATACAACAGACCTAATGCGTACAAACATACAACCATATAAAGGAGCTTACATATTCCCAAAAAAATGAAAAATATGCAGGGTAACACATCTAAGTCATATTGCAGATTACTCATATTGCATATCACTGTAAGAAAAAAAAAAGTCATATTGCAGATCACTGTAACAGGAAGCACACAGGCAAAGCATGTCATCTCTATGTTTCCCCTTGTCCAAAAGACCTCGCTAGTTTTATTAATTGTTTCAAGTATAAACCTCACCACAATATTCTAGGGGTTTCTTAAATTTTAGCCATCACTCTAAGCCCATGAGGCAATGACTACAAAAACAATCTGTTTAGAGCATATGCTCCACCATGAAGACATAAACTTTCTCCACTGGTATGATAAAATCGAAAACAGAAAGAGTGTCATCAAAGGAACACAACAGGCTACATATCAGTACAAAATTACATTGCATCACAATTTGCTCGAAACAAACTGAATTGTGAATCTTACAAACAGTCTGCGGAATGATATCGAAACAGGTCTAACATGGCAGAAAATATGATATACATAATGAGGGAAACATAAGGAAGATAAGATGGCAGTGGCACACTCACGGTCTAGTTTTTCACCGACACCGAGAACTTCTTGAACATTGCGAGTCATGATCTGGTGCACCTCATAGAGCTCATCATTCAGCTTGGCAAGGTTCCTCTGCGTTCTGGAATCCAAATAAAGTTTCTTGGTCTTCTGTATGAAGGCATCTAAACAAGTAAACAGAGACACATAAGCTATCAACTAGCAGAAATATCAAGGGAATGAGAGCAAAAAATGACAAGACATGAGCAGAGAACCATACCAAATTTAATAAATGCATATGGCCTTGCAGCAGTTTCAATTTGGCTGCCATTGACTTTCTCAAATTCGTTTTTGAGATCTTCGAGATATTGGAATGCAAGTTTCTTGGGATAAGAACGGTCACACAGAGTCAAATAGCACACACGGCCTTCAATGATGTAGCTGTTTTATTGAATTAAGGTACAACTAGAGCACCACAAGAAGAACTTTAGTGCAGAAAATGATCATTTCATAAATATACACCATTTTATTAATATATGTAATTAGTGATAGAGCTTTCTTAGTGTAATCCGCAGATCAATGTCTAAATGGTTATTGGCGATAGATGATAAGCATATAACATGCATGGATAAGCGGGTGCCGGTCAAAGGAATTTGAACTGGTAGATGCACACTGAATTCAATATATAGACGAGAACTCAGTAAGTTTATTACAGTATGGTTAGGCTGTGTAAATGTGCAGTTTTTTTCCCTCTTGAGTGCAATACTCTAATTTAGGATCATGAAGAAGAATCAACTATTTCTAAATGAGAAAATGTGGAACAAAGAATATTGCGAATGAGTAAACATTTAGGATACTGGAAAAGGTATAGTCCAGTCTCAATAGACATCCTTGATGCCTCATGCTGCCCTTTTGACAAGTTCTTGAACAACAGTTTTGCTTGCTGCTTGTAGAAGTCGGCATCCTTGATATCCCGACCATCATCTAATCCCTCCGACAATGGAAGGCCATCAGTGACACGTGCTATCATAGTCAGCTTCACCATTGTGGAAATATAGCATGAGGCAAACTAGGATAGGTAATGTAAAAGCGCCACCTGCATGAAAACAAGATCGAAATTGCTTCAGGAATGTCTAAACATCAACCATGAGTCGCAGAATGTACTGTTTTGTCCGCCAGTGTATCCTGGTTATTACAGGGGGCAATATGCACAATACGTTTGTGTGAGGTTAAAGCATATTAGGTGCAAACTGTATGGTAGTGCAGACAATCGACTATGTTAGACACAAGACGGCATTGGAAGAACCAACCCCAGGAACAAGAGGAGGTAGTCATATGTTTTCCAGTTGCAAAACTAGTTGTGTGTTGCAAATAAGATCATTCTTGACAGTAATTGAACAGCTATGGGCTACAGTTAGGGGGACATATATATAAATCAAAATTGTGCAGCTATATCAGAAAGCAAACACTAAAGGTGTCCAGAGCACCACAAACATGGATAGTCTTGAGCACAAAACATTCCTCGGCTCTGAACATATATCGCCAGAGCATTTTATTTCAGATGCTACAGCCTACAGCTATGATCTAACATCTTGCGTATCAGATCAACGGGCATGAGATGATGGACGCTAGGAGCACGCACGCACGCCGAACTGATCACTGCAGCACCGTGCGATGAATCAATAGAAGTGTGAAGAAGCAGCGAGATCTAAGCGGCGGACTAGACTAGCAATAGCAAGCGAGATCCGCAGGCGCGTGCCCCGCGGATCGGTGCGTCTTCGGGAGAGAGTAGGGGTGGGAGATGTCGCTTACCATGCCGCGCGATCGCCTTGCGGTGGCTGCTGCGGCGGCGGGGGTGCCTGGGTTCGGCGCGAGGGAGGCGGAGGGCGGAGCGCACGACGAGCACCGGAAGAGGAAAAGAGTGACGCGCAGCCGTGGCGTTTTGGGGAAAAGAGCCGGGAGCCCGGGAGGGTCGCAACAGAGACCGGCTCGGCTCGAGCCCAGACTCCAGCCAGCCAGCCGAAGGTCGGGGAAGGAAAGCTTCGGAAGGCAGTGCAGTGCATTGGTTTCTTCGGCTTTGGCCTTCTGGGGCAGCCGGCAGCAGCAAGCTGAGAGTATATCCGGGTCAAGCCGGTCTCTGTCGGTGATAAGCCGAGTCGACAGCCACTTTGCACAGTAATATCATGACACTGACTGCACTTTGTACATAGTTCAGCTCTGCAATCCAACTAATTACACTTCAACTACAAACCAACAGATCCAAACTGCTCCGGCTACATCATATCATTCTACGTCCTACGCCCAATGGATCTGCCTGCCAGGCTCCTTTTGCCCGTGATACAGTCAACCTCTCCGTTCTAAATTATAAGTTATTTTAAAAATTTTAAAAAGTCAGAGCGGACCAGAAAAAACTATAAAGATTCGTGATGTCAAATAGATATACTATAAAAATATAATTAATAAAAACTTTATTGGTGCTTAGTTGATATTTTAATTATTATTAACTTATCATATAAGTTTAGTCAAACTTGAAAAGCTTTCATTCTTTAGAAATTCTTAAAATGACTTATAATTAAAGACGAAGAGAATAGTTTTTCTTACATGGACCTGATCTTTGTAAGGCCTGCAAGCACGAATTTGACATTCTATGTAGCTCAAGGTTGAAATTTTCAACCAATGGAATCGACGGTCACGATGTAAGCCAAAACGTTGGCAAGGATGCTGGATCAACACCCGTTCCCATCATTGTTCTACATGCATTATCAGCAATGCAATCCAGTCATGGTGATGCAATCAATCAAAAACGTCGGCAAACATGTTGCATCAAGAAAAACTTTATTATTATTCTACATTTAACATTAATATTACGCAATAAATGGTTAAGTGGACGGGTTCACTTCACATAGCAAAGACAGCTCGGAGAACCAAATTATGACAAAAAAAAACATCAGAAAAAAGAGGTTCCACCGAGATTTGAACTCGGGTTACTGGATTCAGAGTCCAATGTCCTAACCGCTAGACCATGGAACCGATTTTGAGTGAGTGGTTACATCTATTATTTTTAAAATACTTCTCGGTCGCCGGTCGTCTCTCTCCCGACGTCGTCGTCCTGCGACTGGGGAGCTCGCATAGTCGCATCCCATCCCATCGCCCATTGCTCTGCCCATCATCCATCCACCCATCACCACCAGCGAATAATTAATTAAAACAAGAAAAGAAAAGGCGAGAAATGGTCCTGCTGTCTTGCTGCCCCGCGCGAGCGCCATTATAGCCGGGGCAGCCCCCGGAATCCGCGGCGCGCCCCCGCCTTCCGTCCTCTCGCCCGCCACAAAGCGCCGGACCCCCGCGCCGCCCCAGCCTCCGCCTCCCTCCCTCCGCACGTCCGTCCAGCGCGCCCCCGCCTCTACCGGCCGGAGCCCAGGGAGCGGAGGCGGGCCGGCGGGCGGGCGCGCGGCCGGCCATGGACGTCGACTGCGTCTCGCTGCCCGACGCCGCCACCGCCACCGCCACCGCCCCCGCGGCCGTTGAAGTCGATGGCGCTGCCGCAGCCGCCGCCCGGCCCTGGCCCAAGGCCGCCGCCAACGGCGGTGTACATGAGCTGCTCGAGTGCCCCGTCTGCACCAACTCCATGTTCCCGCCGATCCACCAGGTCGCCCCCGCGCTCCTCCTTATTCCGAATTCCCTTCATTGACCGATCCTCTCGGCTTGGATGGATCGATTGTTTTCTTCGATTTCGAATGGGGAATTCCCCTTCGCCTGCGGTAGTAACGTAATGCGTGGGGAATTTGACTTTGTGAGATGGTACTTTGGACGGCCGTCGTCCTCCATTCCTCCAGAACAAAATTCATCGAATTAACTCATCAATCAGCTGTATTTGTATTACCGTCATTGAGCAGAATTTTAGCACTCCCGACATGCTAGCTACGACTCAGCCTAAAACAAACGCTGATGAAGAAGAAAACTCAATTTTCTGATGACAATCTAGTTTGCATACAACTAGAGTTCAAGAGAATTTATTTAGCAGGTCACGACTCACGGCTGCTAAATTTTCCTGGGATTTTTGCCCCCCGAGTCCTAAATCCTAACCTTCACAAGTTTGGTGCCCTACAACCTCTGTGCAAGTTGCAACCTTTCGTTATCTATTTCTATTTTTTAGCTCCAATTTCCTTTGCTGAGCCGATTGTCAATGAATTGATTGTTTGGGTGGAGGATGCATAGTTGATGGTGGCCCAATCAACCTCGTTTTCGGTACTTCTGGAATGCCACAGTAGTACAAGTAGAGCAATTCTGGCATAGGGGTGGCAGTGCCACTAACTCGGATTGCACTCTGCACAGCGTGGAGCGCACTGAAGCAAAGGTTTGTGATGCATATATGAAGTATCAGTGAAATAAACAGAATATGCTAATAAGAACATGTTGGCTGTGAGTGGAGACAAGATTGAATAAGATAATTTGCACAGTTTATGGCCGTATGCTTTCAAGGAAAAGTTATCGTGAATATGGCACATTACTTGCGAACATATACAACACTTGGTTACATTTTTTAGACCAAAGACCGTTTGGTCCTGCTTTATAGAAAGCAAGATATCTATCTGTTAGTTACCAGCTTACAAAAGAAAGCCATTGAAGGTGTCTAAGTTACATTTAACTTTTAAGGTTTGGAATCCAATATCCTGCAATTGACACTCTGAGGTTATGTAAATGGAAAAAAGAGAGATTATTTAATGTTTAAAGCTTTCTGTTTTCAGATGTTGTTCTCATATAATTGATTGCATTTGCAGTGCCAAAATGGGCATACGTTGTGTTCCACATGCAAGGCTAGAGTACACAACCGTTGCCCTACCTGCAGACAAGAGCTTGGAGATATCAGGTGCCTGGCACTGGAGAAAGTAGCGGAGTCGCTTGAGCTTCCCTGCAAGTACTACTCTTTGGGGTGCCCAGAAATCTTTCCATACTATAGCAAGATAAAACACGAAGCGCAATGCAGCTTGAGACCATACAATTGCCCCTACGCTGGTTCTGAGTGTGCTGCAGCTGGTGACATCCCTTATCTTGTCTCCCATTTGAGGGATGATCATAAAGTTGATATGCATAGCGGCTGCACATTCAACCACAGATATGTCAAATCTAACCCAAGAGAAGTTGAAAACGCCACCTGGATGCTAACGGTAGGTACCTACTGTGGGACTGTTTCTCTCTTGGTAAATAAATATTCTCGTTGTAGGATTAGCACAGAATAAAATAATCAACTGTGAAATTGATTTGATAAATGTTCTGAGCAGGTGTTTCACTGCTTCGGGCAGTACTTCTGCCTGCACTTTGAGGCGTTCCAGCTTGGGATGGCACCTGTATACATGGCCTTCCTCCGATTCATGGGGGACGAGAACGAGGCGAAGAACTACAGCTACAGCCTCGAGGTTGGCGCCAATGGGAGGAAGATGGTCTGGGAGGGCACCCCCAGGAGTGTCCGCGACAGCCACCGGAAGGTGCGGGACAGCCACGACGGCCTCGTCATCCAGAGGAACATGGCGCTGTTCTTCTCCAGTGGCGACCGGAAGGAGCTAAAGCTCAGGATCACCGGCCGGATCTGGAAAGAGCAGCAGACCCCGGACGGTGCCTGTATTCCCAATCTGTGTAGCTAAGCGATTGCAATCTTCAAAGGAAATGATGCTGGTTTTGGCTGGATATGGTGCATACAATCCTGCTGCCATACCTTGCTGTTCTTCTGATCGTGATCAGGGGGAAAAATCTCTCGTGTTGTCTCTTGGCTAAAAAGGATATTAGGAGGATAGGATGCTCCTGTAAATGAAATTGTGTATATGGCATCCCTTAATTATTTCACAATACAGGTGGGCTGATCAAGCTCTCTGCTGCCTGACAAAGTTGTCTTTTCATCATGAAAGTAGAAAGCATGTTTTTGCCTTTGCATTTGACAGCAGTCCCACCTGTTTGGCGCCAACAGATGAAAGCTGAGCATCTTGTTGTAGGAAGTGGTGCCGCGAAGAAGACAGGCCTCGAAAAACATGAAGAAGGTGTGGTCACTACCTGTTATTTCCACCATGTTCTTTACTTTTTATGGATGTGTGGTGTGATAGCTCCTTAACATCGACAAGCGAAGGCTGAAGAACTGAAGAGGTGCCTGTAATGTTTGACCAGAGGAATAGTCGAAGTCAAACTTGACAAATTTTTAACAACAATTAGATAAACTATATGCAAGTTTAGAACATATAAAACTTTCACCAATAGATTTCGTGTTCAAAGTGTCTCTAAGAATGATATTAATGTTTTAGCAATTGACTGACTACATGTTATAAGAGGAATTAAGGATAAAAGTATGCTTTATATGACTTCTGTTCTCTTCAATTATAATTATCATTTCTGGTCAGAGAGAGAATAAGGGAGTAACTGTTGTTTAGTCAAGGACTCAAGTAGCGAGTAGAGGTGTCTATTTCCCTTTCCCATGTGAATCAGAAGGGCAAAAAAAGGAAAAAGAAAATCCAAGATGCAAGATCCACCACCATGCATTATCCCACCAGAGTGGGCGTGCCACGTGGCTGGTATCCCATCCAATGGTTCCACACCTCCCAAGCGGCCACGCGAGGCTCCCTGCCATTGCCAGCCCCAATTTCTGTCTGACCACTCACCGTACAGGAAGGGGAAGGGGAATGGCAGCAGCAGCAACCTCCGTCTGGCTGCAGCTGCAGGTCCCTCACCATCGTCTCCACAGTCCTCCAGTGCTGTCACACCCAAACAACCATTCTTCCTCTCCATGCCCTCCAGTTTACAAGAAGCATGTCGTGCTAGGCTCAGGGAGAGGAAACCTTCTTCTCTGCAGTGCTTCGGGGGCCTCCTCTTCTGTGGTGACCAAGGAAGAGCAGGAGGGGGCAGCCTCTGATCCTTCGTCAGAGGATATCCTGAGCCTGAAATCTATAGTTACAAGGATGACCAGGTACCTGTTCGTCTTCAATTTCCTAGCAGGTTAGCACCTATGTTCATCAGTGTCTTCTGTCTGTCCCCTATGTTCAGTGAATATGTAGCATTCATAGTGCCCTTTATATAAATTTTATTTCTCTGTGAAGCATCAAGTGGTTCCATGGTCTAGCGTTTAGGACATTGGACTCTGAATCCAGTAACCCGAGTTCAAATCTCGGTGGATCCTCTTTTTAATTTCATATTTTTGTCTTGCGTGCATTTCGATTGATGACCGCATTTAAAGTTTTTTGCTCACTGTTTTATACTTTATATAGTGGTTCCAAACAAAACCTCTCTCTCTCTCTCTCTCTTTTCCTCTAAAAGGCAAAAACTCATTTTAGCAGTACCATTTCTGAATGTATATCTAAAAGATAAAAACTCATTTTAGCAGTACCATTTCTGAATGTATATTTGTTTATCAATCAATAAAGGAGGAGCTGGTTACTGGCACAGCTGAACCATGTCTCAAAATGAAAAGATGGTTTGTTTAATTTGGTTCCTGTCAGGAATCATCAGCTATGTATATCTGTAGTGCAGTGCTGCATTCATGCTTCTACCCGTGATGATATATAACATAATAAATAATCTTGTTGTTGCACACACAGGGGCTGCAAGGGCTGCGACAGGGACGAGCTTGAGAGGGGCTGCAATGGCGAAGGGCGGATCCAGGGCGGCATAGCCGCCGTCCCAGGCTTCGGCTGGTAGCCCATCAAGGCCTACCGGCCATGCCCTGGCTTCGTCGCGTCCGGCGGGCGCTACCGGCGCCAGGGCCAAAGCATGGACGACGTTGCATCCGGCAGGGGAAAGAAGAAACCCTCTCCCGCCAAAAACAAGAGGTAAGCTGCTGCTGCTGCTATGTTTACTGCTCTAATTTGTGGGGTTTTCCCCTTTTTTCATTTGATGGATATGGACTTGTTCTTCTGGTGAATATTTCTGGATGCATTTCTTTTCTGTTTTATACTTTTCATTTGTCATTTCACAATTCTTCAGTAACTGTATTATTTCTACTATACTAGTATGTAGCCACTGAATGTTTCGCAAACTCATGCATATGGAGTGGCAATGACTTTTGTGCTTATGCCTGCTGCAGTATGATACTTTTTTTTGAGCAAATGCAGTATGATACTAATGTTTCTGTCTATCTAACTTCGGCTTTCAACTTGCAGTGCCAAACAAGTATAATCCAGCAGCCCAAGGAACTGCAGTGTTGACAATTCTAGGAACTGCAGACCTGAGATTCCGCTGTCACTGTCTGCATCAGCGGTAGGTCTCTTATCAGAAATTCAGAATCGAGCCAAAATGCAATGTGGGAAAGTTTACCAGGGTGGAATTGGGGAAGCTCAAGTTGTTCAGAAACAACAGTTTCGGTCCACAATGCTAATATGTAGGCTTTAGTTGGGAGTGGTTGCAGAAACAACAAGAATGCAGGATGCAGTGTTGTTATCCTAAGGCTCCTGTCAACTATCACGTACGCTTTCCATTCCAATTGCAATGTAATATACAGTAGCTTGGAACATCTGACAGTGGAGCTCTATTATTGTCTTCATCAAGTAGAACTTAAGTTGAGATCTGTGCCAAGCAACATATGTATTCTCGTTCATAACGCATCCATAGAAATTAGTATAGCTTCACAGTTACTGGTTTGACGAATGCAAGATCTTGCAGTGTCTAACTCTTCTGGTATACTCGGCAAGCAGTCACAGTTGCCGACTTGTCCCTACTGTCTGCACTAGGCTGCTGACGTCTTGGCCCTCTTGATGAAGTCGTCCCTGAGCTGCCTCCGCAGGATCTTGCCGGACACCGACTTGGGAATGGCGTCCACGAAGCGCAGCAGCCTGAGCTTCTTGTACGACGCCACGCGCCCCGCAACGTATGCCATCATGTCCGCCTCGCTCTCCGGCGCGCCACGCCGCCGCACCACGCACGACGCCGGGATCTCGCCGGCCTCCTCGTCCGGCAGCCTGCATTGCACGTGCATCCGTGCCGCAGCACACACAACCACGGCGGTCAAATGGTCAATTAAATTCAACCCGGAACTGCGATCATCGGTCACTGGTGGTGTTACCCGAAGACGGCGGCGTCCTCGACGGACGGGTGCGACAGGAGGATGGCCTCCAGCTCGGCAGGGGCGACCTGGAAGCCCTTGTACTTGATGAGCTCCTTGATCCGGTCGACGATGAACACGTCGCCGTCGTCGTCGATGTACCCGACGTCGCCGGTGTGGAGCCACCCCGCGGCGTCGATGGTGCCCTCCGTCTCCTCCTTCCTCTTGTAGTAGCCCTGCATCACGGCCTGGCTGCGCACGCAGATCTCCCCGGGCGTGTTCTTGGGCAGCGACCGCCCCGTGTCCGGGTCCACGAACTTCACCTCCAGGTTGGGCAGGATGAACCCGACCGACTTCTTCTTGGCGATCTGCAACGGCCTCCCATCCTCGTCGCCGCCGGCGTGCGTGAGCGTGATGCAGCTGTGCTCCGTGAGCCCGTACGCCTCCTCCACCTGCACGCCGGGGAACTTGCGCGCGAACGCCGCGAGGAGGTCCGGCGCTAGCGGCGCGGCGGCCGTCATGACGGACCTGAGCGCGAGGCCGGACAGGTCGAACTCGTCGGCCACGGGGCTCTTCACCATGGCCAGCATGACCGGCGGCACGATGGGCGCGAACATGACGCGGTGCGTGAACAGCGCGCCCAGGAAGGCGCGCAGGTCAAAGCGGTCCATAACCACCACCGTGCCCTTGTGCCGCAGCGTGGCGCAGCAGATGCCGGTGATGCCGTAGATGTGGAAGAAAGGCATGAGGCCTAGGGTGACCATCTGCCCGACCAGCTCGTTCCCGACGGCGAACATGGATGAGCAGAGGCTGGACACCAGGTTCCGGTGGCTCAGCATCACGCCCTTAGACACCCCCGTCGTCCCCGACGAGTAAGGGAGAGCGCACAGGTCGGACTGCTGCACCGGGTCCAGCGCCACCGCCGGCGCGCCCGTCCGGTCCGCCGCGGCCAGGAGCTCGTCCCAGCCTATCGCGCCGGGAAGCCGCGCCGCGTCCCCGATGCCGATCACCGGCACGCCCGCGTCCTTCACCTTGTCGTAGGCCACCGCGTCGGCGACCACGAGCTTGGCCTCCGAGTCCTCCACCTGCTTCTTGATCTCGTCGGCCACGGCGCGCGGGTTCACGCCGGAGAAGACGGCGCCGGCGGACATGATCCCGAGGCTCACGACGGGGTACACCGCCAGGTTGGGGAGCGCGACCACCACGACGTGGCCCTTTCGGATGCCGACGGAGCGCAGCGCCCTGGCGAAGCGCGCCACGTCCCGGGCCACCTCGCCGTAGGTGTAGGACCGGCCCCCGGGCGCGGCCTCCACGAGCGCCGTCTTGTCCGCGTAGGCCTCGGCGCCCGCCAGCACGAACTCCGGCACCGTGACGTCGTCCGGCACGGACACGGGCGGGAACCGGCTCCGGAAGATGTGCTCCTCCTCAGCCGCCTCATGCACGCCAGTGGTGATGGCCGCGTCGCCCATCCTGAGCTGCTGTTGCTGGCTGTTGAAGGTGCGCGGCGTTGGCATTTGAAGAGACGGGCGACGGGAGGAAGGTGAAGGCATGTTGGCGGCGGCGACACAGTTCTTGCGTGGTGTCCATACAGGTGGTGTGCAGGCGAGCTTCGGTTGGGTCATGGCCTTTCCGCCTTTGTTTGACCCTCACAGAGCTTGATTCTCATGTCCTTTGTTCGAGTTCACAGAGCTTGGCTCGCGGGCTGTTACAACGTACACCCTCAACGGTCACCATAGGCGTTGCTATGGGCTTTAAAGATCAATGCCACAATTCCACATTTCACACATATATATGATATGAAAGCAGTGTCGCGTGTTCATCATAGTTCGCAATCAAGTTCAGATAATTTAGTTGGTTAAAGTAGATGAAAAAAACCATGCTTACATAATTTGCACGGTAGACACAGAAGGCAAGCGAACAACAGACCTGATGAATTGCACACCACTCATGAAAAATCTAACTTCATAGAGCACACATGCATATTGCAATGAAAATACACATGTCGAAGAAACAACTAAAACGGCAACCAACTGCCGCTTCCAATTTACTTGTGATATATATGGAATAATCCCTTTACATCACAAACAGAAAAGTGCATCAACAACCAAGAACCAAGATTAACAATTGGCAATTTTATTAGCATATTCTACCTTGCATGTACATGTACAGCACTTGTCCTCTTAACAAGGACTTACAAGGCAACCATGAAGTAAAAGGCCTCACAAACCCGCAAGCAAAAGCTAAGAAACATTCTAACCCCACAGATCAATTGAGATCCATAGGGTCACTAAGCTAGCTATATGAAAGTAGAAGAATTTCACTGGCCTATCATCCTCCACAAACTAACACCAAGATTGTGGCTAAAGGTAGTTACATTGTGCTTCAGGAATGATGTCAGAGCATACAAGAGCCCCAACAAAATAGGGACGCCACCAAATGTTTCTACTACCAGCGCTTGTGGGAGGGCTTGGCACCAAATGGGTTACTTCCAGGAGTTGTGGGTGAATGAGTTGTTGGTGAATCACGCAACGTCTGCCAGAAGAGACAATACAGCAAGTCAAGTTACAGTACTATTCATCCTTCTACGTATAGGTAATAACAGAAAAAATTACCCTTCTCCATCAATGAAATAGGCACAATTGTGCCCATTTGTTCAAATAAAATTATTTATATCATCAAACTTTATTCAGATTTCCAAGAAATTTGGCCTATTGCACAGGAAGCTATATTACACTAGTATGTGCACAGATATTCCATTGCATCACTAAATATGAAGTACCTTAGGTTCTAAAGGGAACAAATCGTTAAAGTATACATACCTGTGTCACTGCCGGATGATTGATATAATCCACAAGCTCTTGCTTCTGCTTCTTGTATAATTCCTGAACTTGTTTCAGCAAATCTTCCTCCCTTTTCATATCTTCAAGAACCCTTTCCTTCTCCCAATTCTTAAGTTTAAATTCCTCCTCCATTTCAGCGATATTTTCAGGTAAACTTGAAACCTCAATGTTTACAGGAAATTTCACTTCAAGATTTTTGCTGCAAAAGCCATTTATAGTTATTTATTAAAGTAATGAAATCTAGCTTGACTAGCATGTATGAACATAAATTATAAAGGAAAAAAGGGGTAAAAGGTTAGCAACAACAATGGTCCAAACAAAGCAAGAAAACTGCATGAGGTAAATAAACAAACCAGGCAAGAAAACTGAATAAGGACTGACATTCTTCTTTAGGACATACGAAATTAACAGTACACAATAGTGAGGAGAATCAGCAAAACTCAAAAACTGCATGATCAATTGACATACCAAGAATGTAAACAGATAAATTGCATACCTATCGCCAAGGCAGAACGAGCCATTGGGTCTCAGCATACCACCATCTAGAGAAACAGCACCATCTTTTATTAGAGGAAGAGCACTTTGAATGTCAGCTCTAGTCTTATAAACTTGTAAATGGGAAAACAAAGTATAAAACAAAGTTTCCCTAAGTCCATGGCCACTGGCTGTGAGGCAACTCAAGTGTGCTCGGTCCAGATGGATCATATTTACTGCAAAGTCGAGAAAACCAGGAGGAGACTCCCCTCCAGGCAACCTTGGTCTATGTAAAATAAGCTTTCTCTGCGGATCGTCAATGTCAACATCCCCAGAAAATGGCCTGCAGCATTTAATAATGCATAATATTAAAGTGCTCATCCAGTTGATCCTAAAAGAGGTGGTGGTAAATATATTAAAAGATGCACCTCAAGTTTTCAAGACAAAAGACAGTAAATCTTCCATCCAGAAATTTTCCAACAGAACGACCAAGTCCATGAACACCACTGGTCTTATCAATGATGCCATCCTTGTCATATTTCTCAAGACCCTTAACACCATCATAAGTCTTGCAAACAAGAGCAAGCATATTATCCATTCCCAAGTACTCTGTGAGAAGCCTACAATAAAATTAAAACAAGATTAGGAAAAAAAGGCAAAGTAAGAACAAACATATCATTCCAATTAACTTGGTGCCAATTAAGGCACTAAAAATCTCATACAGAACAAAGAAGAAAATTTGACCTGCTGAGGTTGTCATTATTTACTTTTCCCAATGTAGCAACAAAACCAAGGATATCTTTCATCAGTGGCAGCTTAGATGCTAGCTCATGATGACGTACTTTCAATTGGCATATAATCCCAGATGCTGTCTTGTCCTGATCAAGTATACTTCGGATAATACGCTGTTCAGCCTCTTGAGCAGAAGTATCATTATTCACAACAGCGGCCATGGATGAATGATACTTCCCAAGTTTAACTGAGAAAAAGTTGCAGTTTCAGTACACTTATAGAGGCATTGCGGAATAATGTATGTAAATGTTGAGTGTGGACTTGTTTCATCAGTCAAGCACAGTCCATCAGAGTGTTAAAAGTACAGTAAAACCTAATTCTGTCATGGTGCAGTCAAAATCCGTGCATCACAGTCCAAAGTTACTACTTGAGACCATAATTTGTCCAAATGATGCTATAAGTCAGCATTTTGTCAAATAAGAATTTACATAGCCCAGAAGGCACAAAGCTACTGCAACTGAACTGAAGGGCCGAACAAATTAGCAACTTACCTCCCAGGTCGAGGCACGCCACTTCGACGGCATTGAGATGGGATTTGAGGAACCTAATGTTGTCCTCATGGTGGCTCACTTTGAGGGCCAGCCTCTTGAGATTGTCCTCCATCTCCTGCAACACACACGGACCAAAAACACCCCCATTCAGAGAACAGTAACCTCGCAGCACATTGCGGAGGTTGCCTTCCAAATCAAACAGCACCGAGATCACACCTTGGAGTTGAACAGCACAATCTGCGACGGCAGCGACGGAGCCTCCATGACGCGCCTCCGCGAATTGGGCCGCAAGGGGAAGACGAACTATGTGATCACCAATCTGCGCCGCGTGAAGAAGAAACGGGAATCAAACTGGCAGCGCCGAGACCGGGTCGAGGATGGAAATGAATTCGGCAAGACCATGGAACACAGCACAGCGAACACAGATGGTCAAAGCGGTGGTAGCGAACACAAAGGCAGCGGCGCTGGGCGGAGGGAGGGGCTCTGACTGGGAGGAGAGGGAAAAGAAAAACTCACCTTGGTGCCATGGCCGCGGGAGCAGAGGGCGCCGGCGTTGCAGGGGAGGGACCCTCCCCAGAGAGAGGGAGAGCAAGGTAGATTTGAGATTTGTTTGGTGGTTGAGTGTTTGGTTTGGGGAAGAAGATGATAAAGTTGCTAGAATATTATGGAGGAAAATCTATTATTATTGTCTTTATAAGAACCTATATGTTAAAGAAATCATAGTACTATGTTTTTCTTTCACAATAAGAGTATCACCGACTTACCGGTCGTAGAACCATCCTGTGAAAATTTAGTTATTATTTTAAGATGATCGATATGTTAATGTTTTATGTGGAATGTTGAGCTGTATTTAGTTATAAGATAAGATGAAACAATTTAAAGTGAGTTAGGATTTGGTTTGAGGAAGAAGGTGAGAAAAGTGGAGAGAAACTACACCATCTATCGTTTTTCTTTTTCACGAACAGGGTTTAGAGCCCGTGTTTTGTTATAATTGGCTGTTAATCCTACTACATCAAATCAGATACGAGTGGCAAACGATATCATTAATAAAATTAACAACCCATAACAATTATTCTTAAAGTAGTACCTAGAGTCTATTATTGTTATTTTAGGAATATGTAAAATTAAATAGCGCGAGGCTACGTATCAAAGACATTGTTGTTTAAATTTAGTAGTAAAGATGATTGAGACACAGGTTTCCAGAGTGCTGAGTCACATTTAGTGAGTTAGGATACGTAGGCTTCTCATATAGTGGTATATTTCTTGTTTGTCTCGAAGGGTACATATGCCCAATGTTAAAATAAGGTTAAGAATGACTATTTATTTATATTTGTTAGAGAAAATGTTTTTCTCTAAACGAAGTGGTATGATTCTTGGAAGAGTCATTTTAACCGTGAAAAGGTAAAGATAACAAGTACATTTTAGTTGTCATGAGCCAAAGATTAACATAGAAGGTGTTCCAACTGTAACATTGTTTTGTCACAAAAAAAAATGTAAAACTGTTTTGTCGCAAAAAAAAAAACTGAAACTGTTTTAGACATGCTCAATGTACATCTTTGTTTCTAAAGTTTGAATGACTATGTTCAAGAATTAAAACTTGAGGATTTGTTGTTGTTGTTTTTCTAGAGAATGGAGTAGAAGACTTTAGCCTGATTCGTTTTCATGCGTTCGGTGGTAGACTTATGTGAATTTTGCCAGTTGCTGACCAAAAACTCTTCGTTTGAGGTCCCAATTTTTTCATACACTGCTTATTCTGCCAAATCGCAGTTCTCATGAAAAAAAAAAACTCTCATCTATCTGTTTTATGTACAATATATAGTTATTCCCATCTCGTGTATTTACCGGTCTATTCAGTAGTCAGTACTCACCCGTTTGCTTTCCCTTTGCTTGCTGGTGTGCCCAACCCAGGGCGGAAGACGACGACCATGACCAAGCAGCAGAATCCCATCCCCATCCCCATGACGCTGTCGCTGCCTCTCGTCCTCGTCGCGATGCTCCTGCCGTCCGCCCGCGGAGCCGGAGAGACGCCGCAGTACACGACGGTGCACGCGGAGTCGGACTTCGAGGTGCGGCTGTACCGCGACACCGTCTGGATGTCCGCCCCCACCCCTGACATTCCCTCCTTCCACGTCGCCACTAAGCTCGGCTTCCACAGGTACGCCTCTCGCCCTCCGGGTCTTGTTCCGCTCGGCTCGGTAGCAGATCGATTGGTTGCCCCCCTTCCCCAGTCCCTGTCCCTGTGGGCGGTGCGGTCCGGTCGATTTCGATTTCTTGCATAGGAATGGGTAGATATTCAAGAAAGGGCGGAATTGATTGCTATTGGATTTCGATGAGGAAACTGAGAGAGGAGAGGATGGTGTGCTGCTGAGTTTTGACCATTCAACAGGATGCAATGCAATTGTGTGGATGTGCACTTCAGTTGATACTTGCAGAGTACTTTGTCATCTTCAGTAGAGTAGCGTGTTCATTTCATTTAAAAAGTATCTGAGCTTCCTTGAAGCCAAGCATGTATCCATGATGGTAACAGATTATGCGGATGAAAAATATGTAGGATTAACTGGACTCTTCATGGGTTATTATAGCTACAACTCTCTAACTAATCTGTGAACTAACTGGTAAAGATAAATCTGTACTTTGTATTCAAGAACAAGGAGGCCTGTATTTCTTCTATTGATGTTCATGATCAATTGCAGGGCTCCTGAAATTAACTAGATCATCTGTTTCATAGCCTACTATATTGAAATATGATCATTTTGATTTCTTCGTTTTGTTGTTATGCCAATTGCTCACTGACAGACTCTTTGATATTTGAAACATTTAATAATACTAGGCTTCCTACTGCCAGATCAATAGTCTTTACCTGAGTAGTGTTTGCTATGCCTCTGTTAACTCATGAATTCTGAAGTTTTTATTATTAGTTTTGGTATGACCTGAGGCTAAATAGTGGAGGCTCAGTTTGTGATATTCCTGTCCATATAAGAGAGATATTGATGTTCTGCCAGATCATTTTCTGTGCATAGGATTGCAGCACATGTATAACCAGTCACAAATGCCACATTTTGTTTTAGTTCACTCTACCCGATCTTCTTTATGTGATCCAACAAACTCTAAAACCTTTTCCATATCCCTGCTGGCTGCCAGATTGTTCCAGTACCTGATGGGTGCAAACCTCAACTCGTCAAGGATCAGAATGACCACCCCTGTACTTACAAGTGTGGTTCCAGGTGCAGGGCCTCTGCACTCCTCGGCCTACTTTGTCCGGTTCTACTTACCAGCAAAGTTCCAGGCTTCCCCTCCGGTTCCTCTCCCAGAACTGAACCTGCATCCAGATAGATGGCCAAGCCACTGCATTGCAGTGAGGAGCTTCTCGGGTTATGCACGGGACAAGAATGTGGTTGAGGAAGCTGAGAAGCTTGCCATGAGCTTGAGCCGGTCGCCCTGGGCTAACTCCACAAACCACCCTAGCAAGATCGCATACTCAGTTGCACAGTACAGTAGTCCATTCCGCATCATTGGCCGTGTCAATGAGGTGTGGTTCGACATCGAATGCAAATCTACTGGTGTTGAGACGTACTGAATGTCTATACAGTGTGTCATTGCTGAAAACCAAGTGGAATGTGCATCAGCACCATGTGAACTGTGCACGCTTTTGTGTACTCCTATATGTTGTATAATGCGATGGGCGATGCCAAATGTAAATATGTAATGTATATATGTAATGGATGCACTATATACACTATGTCACAAGCTTAGCTCAGATATGTCGCGTGTGACTGTGTATTTAATACAACTGTTCCATTCATAAATCATAATGACACCTGTGAACCAATCAGTAAAGATATACATATGCTGATGTTCATAACAAATTGCAACATTATAGTTCTCTGAAATTAAATAAATGTAATCTGCTTCTGTGACCTGCTGGACTGAGGTTAAGTTCAGTTTGTTACTTTCATCTTATCCTATCATGCAAATTACTTGGTTGCCAATGTTGGGAAGCTTTGATTTGTGAAACAATTAGGGGGTGTTTAGATTGTGGTATTTTTTAAACCCGATGAATAGTACCACTTTCGTCTTATTTGACAAATATTGTCCGATCGTGGACCAACTAGGCTCAAAAGATTCATCTCGTGATTTTGAACTAAACTGTGTAATTAGTTTTTTTTACCTACATTTAATGCTCCATGCAAGCAGCTAAATATTGATGTGATGGAGAGAGAGTGAAAAAATTATAACTTTTGGAGGGAACTAAACGAGGCCTTAGTAATCCTAAGGATTCAGCCTCTTGCTTCCAGATCAACTGTCTTCAACTTTTATTGTTTAGCCACATCCCTGCTAGCATCGCAAAATACCAAGCACTGATGCTTTGGACTCTGCGTCATGGAATTATTGTTATTAGTTTGAGTTTGAATCTGCTAAGGTTAATAAAAAGAACGTATCCAGTGCCGTAGGCTTCCGCACTGCGGGGTCTGGGGAAGGAAAAATAGCCAGCAGTCATTCCTGTACAAATGTGCAGAGGCTGAGGCTTTAACACTGGATCTCTTGGTCACAGGTAGTAAAGCTCTACCGCTTGCTAAGGTTAATATGGACTTAAAAAGATACTATAAGCGACATTTGGATGTCTTGCTGGGTCATTCTGTTTCTGTACATTCGAATGTACTGGCACATCTGTAACTACCAGCTGCATTCGGTACTTTGTTGTTAGTTAATACCCTTGCCATTTCACAGTTGTTTAAAGTCCTTGAGCTCAATCCTGTGTTAGATGATCCAGAAAGCGCTCCCTAATGGACCTTTCACTCTATAAATAAATTGCTGAACCTGAACTCTTGGTCTTGGAGGATCAGAATGATCACCTGTACTTGTACTTAAAAGCGTGGTTTAGATGCAGGGCTTGGGCATTCTTCAGCCTAGTATGCCCGACTCTAGTTCTAGTAAAGTACCAGGCTTCCTCTGATCCCCTCTTATTCCTCTCCCATAATTTGAAAGATAATGCATTAACAAGCACTGTACACCAGATGGATTGATGCATTAACACGCACTTTACACCAGATGGACTCAGGTGTCTCACTCATATCCCTAAAGGGCAGCAACATGCGATTGGATTGTTCAACTAGTTTATGGTTCATTTGGCTCTCTGTAAACTTTTAGCGAGCTTCTAAAAAGGTTCACAACTGTTCAGAGAGAGAGAACAAAGCGGGTAAGAAATTAACAAGTCAGCGATGCCTCAAATCATGATTCGTGAACCCAAAAATAGTTTTCTTCAATCAACAAAGCATGGGATACACAAAATAGCAAGTAACAAATATATTTTTTGAAATATTCCAGGATGGTTGTCATTCATGCATGCTGCCGCTACCACGTTAAGTTGAGATGCCATTATACCATACACCAGATGAACTCAATCTCAAGCTCATTTTGCTCTCTGCAATTTTTTGTTTGAGGGAATCAGGAGGGGCAAAAATCCCTACTGTTAATTTATTATAAGCAAAAAGAGCAGGTCTTACAATGTACAATCAAGATACAAAAAAGGTGAGAAAGAAAGTAGCTAAAATTACACAAAGTTGTCTAGCCATTGATCTATGCGTGGATGGTATGATCCTTTTGCTCTTAGGATAACTAATAAGGCAAACTCCTTCTGAAACACCTCTTTGCATCTTTGGACTGAGTGAGATAAATTTTCAAAAATAATCAGCCTGTTCGTTTGAACTTATCAGCCAAACCAGCCAGCCATTCAACAGTATTTTTCTCTCATAAAAAATCAGCAACAGCCAGAACCAGCCAGCCAGAAACGACCAAGCGAACAGGGCAAATATCATTCCTCATTATCCAGATACCTCAGCACATTGTAATTACGATCTCCACGAAAAAGGGCAGATGGAGTTGATCCCGGATGCTTTCCAAAATGACTGAAATATCATCTGAATTCGGAATAAAAATCTGCAGAAGACTATGCCAGCATGAAGCAGCAACAGGACAATGAAAGAGCATATGAAGTAGCTCTTCCTCAACCCCAAGCATGCAACAAACACAATTATAATCCTCCAACTGCATATGTCGACGTCGAAGAAGAGCCGTTGTGCTTAGACGGTCACTCAGAACCAGCCAGAAAAACAATTTTCTTTTGTTCTACAAACAAAAGGTTCGCCACTGTTCAGAGTAAGAAAACAAAAAGCTGGAAGCGGGTGACAAATTAACAAGTGGGCAATGCCTCAATCCTACGACTACACAGCAAGCCATGATTCTTTCCGAAAGAGCAACGCAACCCTTTGTTTCCTTTCTTGCTTCTCTTTCTTGAGATCCTGATGACACCAATATGGCATAGGCACAGGCCATCTGTCAACAACAAACATAGACTTCAGTAATAATCAAATTACCCTAGAGATGAAGCAGACCATGTGCGCACCTTTCTTTCCCTGAAATAAAACCCTCTTATGCATGACACTTATAATAAACAATGTACAGTACGTAATGAGATAAAACTTAAATGTACAGTATGTAATGAGATAAAACTTAAATGTACCTGTTCTTATAATCATCATCATCGGTTTCAGCAAGAAATCTATCCAACTGTTATGTGGATGGATATTTGGGAGATAACTAGGCCTTATGCTTTGC
>CM041632.1:63736700-63752904 GCA_023333625.1 Bothriochloa decipiens
GTCTTGGGCCTATTGGGCCAGTGGCAGCCTGTTGGCTGCCCATGACACCAACACATAACAAAAAAAAAAGGAAAAGATCAGTAGAATGAATATATACTTAATATAAATTGACATGACAAAGACTTTCATTTAGGCCATAAAAGTTCTTCCAGGTACAGTAAATCACGTCATATGCCCAGCACTTGTAAGCCCATGAAAGAACACCACAAATACCTTTTCCTCTCGAAATGTTCCAGAACTTTGCGAACACATGACTGTGGTAGGAACGGAGTTCCTTCATACTCATCATAGAAGTTCATGCCAATAAATTTCCCATTAAAATCAATGAGGGGTCCTTCAATGCCAACCTAGCGATAACAACTAAATAATGACTGCTAGTATCAACACGGTGTAAAAGGCAAAGAAAAGCACAATACAAGCATCATGAAAAGGAGAGAAAAGCAACCTTAGTGATTTCACAACTGGAGTACAAGAGAACATTGCAATCTAGCAAGCTCAGGCAGTGCCCCTGATTCTGTAGCCCTTTTGTGGCCATTAACAAGCCTGATTCAAAGCAACGTCCAACAGCTACTGCTTTGCAAGAATCATCTGATGACCTATCATCAGAAATATTCATTGTATGAAAAGCACGCTCACTGTTGAAACTGACAATAGCAACATTGTAGTGTAAGTGGCAACGTTGTAATGTTCCTTCAGTGTGCTGTTTGTCTGGAAGCAACACGTCAATCTGCAAATGACAGTGAGAAACTTAAGCAAGAACCTTTATAAAGGGACAAAGAGTAAAGCATGGTTAAGGGAACTGTGAGCGCAGCGGGGCAGCAGAAGCATCGAAATCAGTAAGCTAATCTCTCACAAGCATTTCACCGAACACCTTGTATGCATACAACAAAATAGCCCCATAGCATCCGTTCTATAAACATGGTGTTGTCCAAACTTCATACAAGGAAATATACTTATAAAGATCAACTCACTAACATAACAAACCCCATCATCAACATATCAAAGAACTCATGTATGTCTCATATGCCAATCTCATCCATACACCATGAACTTGAACAAAATGACACCAATAGCAAGCAAGATAGGAACCAATCAATAAGTATGGCAAGATAAATACCGAATCATAAGTAGACACAAGGATTTACGTGGAAACCCTTTACGGAAAAAAACCATGGGCGACGACGAGTAAGCAATCCACTGTGAAGATAAAGATACAAGAGGTGGGAGCCAACAAGGTTGGGGAAGGCTCCAGATCCCCTCTAATTTTACTCTGTAATGGATGAATTTGGTAGATCAAACCATGGACAACGACGAGCAAACAATCTACTATAAAGATAAAGATACAAGAGTTGAGAGCCAACAAGATTGTAGCTTGCTGTGACTGTGAGATCGTAAGCTGTCTGCGTATCTTTCGAAATCCGCCTGATGCAGAAGAAAACCGATGCAGCTAATAAGTTTGTAGCCCGGAAAGCAAAGATATATTTATAGGTACGCTGGATCGTCCCCATTCTGGTCTGAAAAAAGCAGGTTAATCTGTGGATTACAAGACTGATGCACCCATGTGGTTCCTGAGTGACAAATATGCAGGTGGGTTGAGGTAGATCGAGGTGGAGACCTGATCAGCAGTGGGCGCACTAGATCGAAGGCGGCGGATGAGCGTGAGGACGAAGGCTAACGTTGCGGACATGAGCGTGTGGATGTCGACACGTCGTGGTGGCTCGCCGGGGCGTCAATCTGCTAGCCACCACCGTCGACCGCCGAGGCGCTGACCAAAGCCTGATGCCTGATCGTTTAATTTGTGCGTGGAGCAGAAACGCCAAAGCGTACAGTGGAAGAAGAGTCGCGGACGGCCGCGGCGTACACGAATCCTGCTGTGGGCTCCGCCCTGGGCCGATCCACGTTTGCCCAACTGGCACCCAGGTCGTTCGCACCCCCGGCCCAAGCAGCTGCACCTTGCTTTTTTATTAATAAACTTATTTTTTAAAAAAATTACAAAATTAGTCTCCGTTTTTAAAAAATTGCAGGGGTAGGCTACCAGTCGCCCGTTGAAAGGGCGACGTGAGAGAATCGCCCGTTCAAAGGGCGACCAGGCCCACGTCGCCCGGCCAAAGGGCGACCAGGACCACGTCGCCCGGCCAAAGGGCGACCAGGCTAGTCGCCCAGCCAAAGGGCAACCTGATGTTCGCCCAGCCGACGGGCGACCTGGTTTTTTGGATTTTTTTTAAAATAATATTTATTTATTTGAAAATTTCAGAAAAAATTTCGGATTTTTTAAAATAATATTTATTTATTCAGAAATTTCAGAAAAAATATCGAAGTCAGAGAAATAGCAAAAATAATACACAGTCATGCAATGCCGTTGTCGTGTGCTTGCCCAAGCTTAATAGATGAAAAAAATACAACAGTGAAATATTAATTAAGTTCTAAAAACTAAAATAGTATCAGTACAATATCATAGAAAACAACATCGGCGGCAAATCATACAAAACTAATATCGTCCACGCTTAGGTGCAACACCCCTAATCGTGCCAGGTTTTGGTGCTTTGCGGCCCGCTCGCACATGGCCGGCTGAGTAAGTAAGCGGCGAAGGAGGAACTATAACACGTGCAGGACGGCCTCTAGCAGCAGCTGGTGTCGCGTACTCGTCCTGTGAGGGCTGTGTCTGTGGTGGTGCTTCACGTAACTGCGATGACGCAAGTCCGTCCGCCGGCTCCTGCTCCAGGTAACTGTCAAGGTCGAAGGGTGACGGGGATCGCTGATGAAAAGTGTCAGCGTGCTCAGAGATGTCCGATCCCTCGTAGTCGTAACGGGTCGTCTCTAAACATATAAGACCAACGTTATGATAACGCTGATGGTAAAACTAATATATAACGTGTCGAACTCTTAAAAGTAGGTCATACCTGAAACCATGGGTACAGCGTGTGAAGAGGAACATCCGAAATCGAACTGATGCCGCGAACCGTCAAAGTGCATACCTGACCATGCAGAGTGAATGTAATGTTACGAATAAAGCAGTATTAGATAATATAATTAAATTTCACAACTATATCGTACCTGTAGGCATGTGAGCAGGCTGCGAAGATGATCCAATGATATCGAACTCCGGACGCCAACCGGCAGAGTACGTAGGTGGACCTGAATAATGAAACTTATAAGTAACGAACAAGTTACCATTACTACATACGAAGAAAATATAAATTACTCACCTGTTTGGTACGTAGGCCACGGAGGTAGTGGCGCCGTCGGTCCGTCAGGCCGTCGTACCTGTAGGCATGTCAGCAGCTGTCACAGCACTCAAGTAGGACCGGTGGCGCTGGTCCAACTGTGCGTCCAACAACTCCAAGTGTCCCTCATCCATCGCCATACCTAAAATATCTTAATAATATAAAAAAATAATGCACAAATATAATTAATACTATGACACAACAAATCGAAAAAAAGCAGACATACTATTATTTTTAAAGAGCATTTCCGCCTTGATTCCGCAATCCACGACGTGCACGAGGGCGCCGACCGTCTTGCGGATTCCCTGAAGGTCCTGCTTCTGCAGTTCCCTCTGTGGTGGTTGCACGCGTGCACTTTTTATAAGTATGTCCTGTGGCATTGCACTTGGTGCACCGATGCTCTAGTCTTTCCACTTCTGAGTCATCCATATCATTTCTAATACGCCGTGTCTTACGACGACCAGGCTTCTGTCTTAATTTGTCCTTATCGGGCCCCCGCAGGTAGTTACTGCCAGGATTGTTTGTAAAACTACCAAATATTGCGAAACCATAAATCTCTGCATTCCAGGTTGTCATGACTACCTCCTTCGTAAAATAATGTGAGACATACGGTTTCGGGGACAAATTAGGAAGTGAACAAGCTGCTATAACATGTGAGCACGGCCTGTGTAGAAGTTTCGGTTTCATGCACGAACAGCTGCATGAGTTATAACGAATAACACACTCTTGTGCAATTCTCTCTCGATTGCCACCACGACGGCCCCGATCCCTATACAGAACTTCAAAGCGATTCTCTGCTGTGCCCATAGAAAGTGCACGATGCAAGCTTGCCTTCTCCACCTTTTTTTTATGTAATTTTTCATGAATGTTAAAAAAATCAATGTATTATCTGCCATCGTATTAAAAGCAACCATATATCTTTCACGGAAGTACTTGCATGTTCCATGCAAAACACCCTCTACGATTGCTACAAGAGGTAATCCTCTTATGCCTCGAATGACCCAATTGTACACCTCCGCCAAATTTGTTGTCATTATTCCAAACCTCGCCCCATCTGTGTCATATAATAATGATCACTTCTCCTTTGGCTCGTACTCAATCCAATCTGAGAAGCACCTGATTGATGACCCCGACCTCCGAACCACGTTCCTCAAGGCATCCGTTGGGAGGCCTGAAAGAGGAACAGACATATCGTTCGGGTCTTGATTCGTACGAGTCGCTAACTCTTGTGTTTGCTTTGTTGTTAATTCATCAAGACGTGTCCACATTGCATTGAATTTTCTTTGTTGGTTCTGATTGCACAACCTCTTAAACATATTCATAAGGTGTTTATTTTTAAAATGGCTAAAAAAATTTGCACCCAAGTGCTTCATGCACCATCTTGATTGTATGTCCGACCATCGAGGAGGAAGATCACGCTCCACTGAACCATATTGCATATCCGTTATCGCCTTCAACAAACCGGCATGTCGGTCATGTATGACACAAACATTAGGTCGCCCTTGCACCACTGCTAACTTCACACGCTCTAGAAACCAATACCAACTATCTGTGTTCTCACTTTCCACAAATGCAAAAGCAACTGGTAGTACTTGATTATTCCCATCAACACCAATAGCAGTTAGAATCTGACCTTTATACTTTCCTGTTAGAAATGTACCATCCATGCATAAAACAGGTCTGTAATGACGAAATGCCATTATACATTGACCTAGTGCAAAAAAGGCTCGACGAAGTATTAACTTTCCGGCCTCTTTTGGATCAGACACATCCATGATATCATAATATGTACCAATATTTCTTTGTCTGACGGTTTCTAACAATCTTGGTAGGTTCTCATAAGATGCTTCGTACGAACCGAATCTCTTCTCAATGACCTTCTGTTTCGCTCACCACGCCTTCGAATAGCTGATGGCGTATTTAAAATCTTCCTCTATAGTAGTCACTATAGATTTCGGCTCATACCTTAAATTATCAACAATTCGATTATACATGTACTCTGCAATGAAGCTCGATGTAAGAGCTGTATTGGACTTCTCTAATTTTTGTAACTCACATGTATGTTCTGTTACTATAGAGCACTTCCAAATTGTACTTCATTTTTGCTCATAAGCATGTACCCTAAATGGACAGTCCGAAAACACATATTTAACATCATATACTTTCTTGTTGGACTTAACAACTACAAAAGACCGCTTTATTGACAGAGACCAGTACTTCACGGCACTCATCACTTCATCTTTGCCTTTGTACATAGCTCCCTCTACTAGTTCATTCTCATGATATTCCCACGGCACAGAATTTCCTTCGTTGATCATCAAATTCTTCGAACTGTTACTATTCCACTCCAGTGGGACAGGAATTTCATTCTCATCTTCAGATGAGTCAGTTTCAGATATATTCTCATTCTCCATATCTTCCATCGCCATCTCTTGAACTATATGCTCTATGCGCTCTCCTTCGTCCGCTTCACCCGTCGATACCATAGATGACAGGTAATGATCACTCTCTTCATTATCTTCCTCATTATCATTGTGATTGTCATGGCTCGGACCTCCTTCTTCTTCTACAACGTGTACCTCATGAACCTCCTTCGTATATGCCTGAGCAAGGACTAGAGGCCACCCACGTTCTATAGCTTTGTTGACGTATTTTCTCCATATTGATGTTGCATTAAGCGGTACTAACTCCCAAAAAGTGCCCTCCCGAGCACGACTAACGATACCCATGACCTTAACGTCATGTTGGTTGCTGTCAAGCCCAAATATTCGCATCAACCAATTCTGCACACCACTAATTGTTCTCTCATTTGCCCTAGACACCCATCTACTTACTGAGGCAAATCCTGACAGATCAACCCCGTGTACACCTTGAATAATTTCTCCTTCTCCATAATAAATTTGAAATCCTAACTTCTCCGACATCTGTGTAATCTAAAAATTTCAGCTAAAATACCTTTTTACTAATATATTACTAATATTATTTTAACTATAACTATTTAATTTAACAATATATATAAAATAAGAATATAAGTAATACTACCGAAATATAATATTAATCGCTCAACTGCTCATTACATTATCTAACAATTAATATAACACACATTAAATAATTATATATAAAATTATTTTTTACTTACCAAAAATTTTCCTCTTCCTCTCTTCTTCCTCTTCTTCTTCTTCTTCCTCTTCCTCTTTTTCTTCTTCTTCTTCTTCCTCTTCTCTTCTCTTCTCTTCTCTTCTTCCGCGCTAGCCGGCAGCCGCCGGCAGCGGCCGGCTGCCTTATATAAAGCCGCCACGTCGCCCCGTGTTCGGGCGACAGGGGCCAAAGTCGCCCGCTGGTCGAGCGACGTGGGGCCCGCCATGCCATGTGCACGGCCAAGTCGCCCCCTGGTCGGGCGACATGGGCCACGTCGCCCATCGGCCGGGTGACGAGCTCCACGTCGCCCATCGGCCGGGCGACGAGCTCCACGTCGCCTGTTGGTCGGGCGACGTGGCCCAGGTAGCCCGCCAGTCGGGCGACAAGGCCCATATTCGCCCTTTCAACGGGCGACTGGTGGCCTATCCCTGCAATTTTTTTAAAAACGGAGACTAATTTTGTAATTTTTTTAAAAATAAGTTTATTAATAAAAAAAATTCTTGCTTTGCCTCCTAATAAGTAGGCTGATACATGAACAAAACACCTGCAATACCACCTTTCACTCCACAGAGAAACAGTTGCTATATTGACGAAGGAGAGCTAGTGGTAATGAGTCCACGTAAATTTAAGCCTTACACTTGCAGATTGCAACAGTTAGAACTAGCCGACGCTACCAAAAATTGCCTCTGCAACCATCGAGTGAGGCAGGAGAGCATTATTTATTACAGGATACACCGTCCTATTATATTCTATCTCATAATACTCCTAGCCTGCAAAATTGCCTTACTCCATCATCATATTGGTAATAGTACACGATGATGGCAGCCAGCAAGGCTAGGACTGCTGCAGAAATGTACTTCCAATTCAGCATCCTCGGTTCAATAGATCGCACTGTCTCGAGTGTGCTCCCGGCACCAGATTCGTCCTCCACCGCTGGCTGGAATCGCCTCATCGGATTCAACCACCTCTTGTGGAGTGTTATCAGCTCGCTTCGCCTTTATAGTTTACCAAAAAAAACACAGGGGGTGCTCAGAGGTTAGCTGATAGGCCAACAGGGAGACAATCTTTTATTTGCCAATAGCAATGCCAAAACCTAAGATAATCACAGCTTCCATAACAAAAACAATATACTCAAAGTAGAACTGACCTCGGTTTGTTGTGGAGAACTTGAAGCTGCTTCCTCTGTTACTTGACTGGCCCTAAGTTCACCTCCAGTTGTTGTAACATTCTTGCACAGCAATGTACGCTCGCTAACATTTTCTTTGCATTTTTGAGCTAACATTCTGTTCTTTTTTGTCAGTGTAACAATCTGTACCGCACAGACAACAAGGAGTGGTTCAAAAACTGCCCAAGGAATTTACACTGATTCTCAAAGAACACATTGCAACAGCACAAACTATAGAGAATATACAGGTTATGCATTCGACATCCATCAACATTTAATGGCCATCTTATGCTAAAAGAATGCTACAAAATGGGGTGGAAGGCATTAGGAGAAAACTTTCAGTGTGAAAAAACAGAGAAGGAAATGGGGGTCAAAAGACAGGAGGACATTTCAGAACAATAAAATATGATTTCGCAGTTGCATATCAACCATAGCTCAATTCATAAGCTCGGCAAATGATTACTTTGAAAAAGCAGACAGTTCAATTCAAAGATTACTGGATAAAGTTAAGTAATTGTACTCTCCCTAGATTAAGTAATTGTAATCCCATCCGAGTAATCCCATCTTCAACCATGACAAATTTCTTCTGCGTTAATCAGACGAAATAAAATGAAAATAATCGTTATGTACTGCCACCCATTTGGTTCAATATAGTGATTTTATACCAAACTCATTAGGATCATTAAAGCAACCATTCAACTTCTATGCTTTGTATGTTTGTGTTTTAGAGTACAGCTGCTTTCTATAACATCCAAATTGCACAAATACAGCGATACAGCAGGTATCCTAAATAAGAACATAAGTACCTGTACATGAAGGCGTTCTCTTTCCAAGGCAAGTTTTGCAACCAAGTCCATGATAGTTTTAGTTTTACTAGCAATGTCGTTTGCACTGGACACCTTTAGTTGGTTAGCTTCATGCAATGAGTTTTCTAGACTTTCTACTCGACCTCTCAGAAATGACAGCTCTTCACTAAGTTCAAAATTAGTATCTGTCAACAATGAACATTTCAGCCTCTGCACGTCTGTGCAGGGATGGCTGCTGGCTATTTTCCTTTCCCCAAACCCCGCAGTGCGGGAGCCTACGGCACTGGATACACCCTTTTTTTTTACTCTTAGCCCTGGTTTCAGCTTTCAAGTACTTTTCCTTCAGATCTCCAATTACCAGTTCCATATCAGACATGGACAATCTTAACATACCCTGTTGTTCAACAATAGCATCAACTGATGCTCTTGCATGCTCTAATTGAGTGTCTGATTCCTTAAGTTTTGTCTCCAATAAGCCAGCCCTATCTGACCCCTGACTTTTAAGGGAGTTCAGTTCCCCATTAAGCTGAGCATTTGTTTCAGTGAGCTGTGTACACCTTGTTTCGGCATTTTGTGTTCTACTTTCTGCATTGGAAATGGCAAGTTTAAGATCAGTGATGATATTCCCGAATGCACTAATATCAGACTGCACAATATCCTGCTCTTCTTCAGTTTCCCCTCTTGATAGAGATGATTGCTGCAGCTGAGAGCCAGAGTCCCTCAACAATTCCTCCAGCTGCTGAACCTTATTCCACAAAGTCAAGAACTCAGGAGGTGATAGCACCTGCATCTGCACAGGCTCCTGACTAGCATTGTTGTCATTGTCTCCAAGCACTGTCTCTCTGGTGCTCTTGATGGCACTTAGTTTCATCAAGTTTTCCTCTAACTTTGATCTAAGATCACCTTCCCTGCGAATTGAGGCACTTAAATAGAATTGGGTGGTGTTAAGTTTGCCAACGAGTTCCTCTATAGTCCCAAGAAACAATTGGGAAGCATTTTCTGCCGAGAACACTCTTTCATAAAGCTCTTTGATGGATTCCTCCAAGAAACATGATTCTTGTTCTGCATGATGCAGCTTCATCTTGAGGTCTTCCACAACAGACTGCGAATCACATAGCTTATTTTCAAGATCTAGTTTACTTGCTATCGACTGCTGTAACATCTGCAGTACATTTCTCTGATCCTCAGCCTGCATAGCAGTGTGACCTGACATATGACCATTTTCATATCCCAAAGCCTCAGGATTTCCTGTAAAAAAAAAAGTTTTTTTTTTTGCAGTAGTTAGGAAATGGGTTTGATCAACGCTCAACATTAGATTAGTAGTAGTACCTAAAACAAATGTTTTGAGCATACCTTGTTTACCATGTGAAGGTTGTATGGCCTTCTCGAAGTTTGCAAGCTGTGTCCTAATATCAGAAATAGCATCTTGCATCTGCTTCAAGGACTCCTTCCGCTTGCACAGCTTGTCAGTCACTCTGCTCCCAGGTTCTTCCCCCAAAGCCTTGGTTTCAGCATCGCCAATATCTGTTTGAATAGAGACAGCTAGCTTCTCCAACTCACTGACTTCTGAATCTACAATAGTGTGCAGGACATCATATTCGAAAGCCTTGTCAACTGACTCGGCTGAAATGGAACGAGTGTCCCGCATGAGAGGCTCGATATCAGAGTTTTGACGAGCGACCTCCATGACCAGCATGTCTAAATTGAGCAGCTTCTCAGATCCAAATGCGGTGTCATGGTACACCCTCTCCAGAATTGCCTCAGCGCTAGCGCCAGCAACTCCTTCGCCTTGTGTGCTGGGATGTTTTCATGAAAATATTCATCGATGCTTTGGAAATCCATAGGTCTGGCTTTCTGTAACCTGGAGGGTAGGGTGAATACAGAAACAGATTGATAAGCGATGTCAAGTATGTTAGAATTTATATGGATAATTCTCCAATTCTATATAAAAAATTATATTAAATCTCAAAGGCCCAATACATGTGTTCCCTAATGGGCTTTAATATTTAAGTCCATGAGTAGAGATGGAAGGTACAACATTAGTTAGTACCATGTTGCTAGTTGATGTAGAGATAGGGGGATTTTCTCCACATATATACGTACTGATCCTCCTAAGAAAAGACACACTAAAATCTACAATTGGGAGTTTCAATTAGAAAAATCCTAACGTAGTAAATTGTTATTTTTCTCTTCTCGCTACTGCGCTGCTGCCGTAGTCTCTCCATCCCGACTGTCAGCGTGCACAGGCAATCGGGAGAGCAGGTCTCTGGAACCCTCGTCTTTGCGATCCTGCACCGGGAGAAGGCGAATAAGGTTTTTGGGAAGCGCTCTCCGCACGACTGCTCCCAAATCCTCCACGACTCGTCTTCCGAAGGTCGCCGCAGACTATCGTCGTCTGCGTTTTCACCACCAAGTACATCTACATCAGCAGGTATAAGCCTATCTAGTGTACGAGTTGGGTTTACACTAGTTATCATGTTCATGCTACGTGGTATGATGATCTGTCTTGCTAGTATATGCGATATACTGATCTGTCATGCTAGTAATCTTTACATGCTAAATCTAGTTGTTCGATTTGTCATGATCTATTTTCTGGTTTTAATCTGGAAATTAATCTGGAAATTGCCTAATTCTTTAACAAAGTAACAATATATAGATAAGTAAGACTAGTTTGCATGAAGAAACTGGAATGAAATAACCTGCTAAGTGTGAGTATGAACCATGAATCAACACAGGAGATCTAGTTTCTTCACCTGCAGTTGACTTGAAGATGAACTTTTCTATGGCTAATGGCTTTCTATTATTCTAAAAAAAAGCATGGCATCCTACTTAATAGTAAAAAAAAGGATAATAGAAGGTGTGAATATGAACAAAAAATTTCATGCATGCAGAATGTAAAATAATGCATGCAGCCTTCCTGGCACGGCTTAACCAGGTGCAAAAGTTTCATGCATGCAGAATGTAAAAGCTAGCTAGTAATTGACATACGAGACGACGACAGAGCTTAAGATGGATACCCTAGCACATCATCAGGAAGAAGCCAGAATTTAACACTGTACGCCACAGTTAGATACAGGGCAACGCAATCGTTGACATCTCCTGCTCAAATATCTTACATACTTGCGTGACAAAATACTCAAACGTACTATAAACTTAACTAATTGTTAAAGCGAGAGAATGTTAAGTTAATCTCGGCCGCAGAGATGAACGTAAGTAAACTCATGCTCAGGGATTTCAGGAAGTGGTCCAAATGGATTGTAGTCATCGCCATTCCACCCCCCACACTGAAGATGGTTTGGCTCTGGGTGTACGAGTCACCACAGGCATATCATTGAACTCATAATAATCATGGAAGTCATTGATAACCTTCGCAAGCTCAACATCTCTATCAGGGTCAAAGTATATTAGGTCTGAGTCCAGCAAATTTTTGAAAACAACCTCGTACGAAGGCGACACAGGATTCAAGCGATCAATAACCCCAGAGTAACCGCCAGATGGTGGATGCATAATCTTGATTCCTTCACCTTCGCAAAAAGAGCAACGACCTATTCAAAGAACAGCAAAAGGGCAAAAGATTGAAAAACAGAGGTTACTACTGTCAAAAGTTTGTCCAAAAAAAAAAAACATCACTAACTAATCTGGACATTTGGAGATAGTGACATAAGTATAATAGTTTTTTTTTTTGCTTGGATCGCCGGTTTGAATTGAATTAAGTAGCAGGCAGAGTGGTGCAGGACAACAGGACCATCTCTAATCTATCCCCACACGTCTCCCTCCGCCTCCTCACTCTTTACGAGTGACCTTATACTACCATATTGCGGCCTCACTCATGCCTTAGGGGCTTAAAGTTAAAGGCAGCTATGGGTCGCCTTTACCAACTTACCAATTATTTTTCTTTTTGAAGGTCACAACTTACCAATTATGTTTCATATAGCTAATAAACTTAAGCTGTTACCATCCGTTCTAGTAATAACCAAGTGAATCTCGACCAGTCATTTTCTTCTTCATCATGACTATTAACATGATAACAACATAGTTACTAATTTAAAACTTTTTTAAGTTATGGGAAGAGGACTTACCAGTACATGCATAATTGTAATCATAAATAGGGCAGCAGATGGAAGGCTTTGATTGAACATCTTCAGGAGAAGGTGATACCCAGAATTCAGCAAAGAAGAGTATCCGTTCATGGGGCAATGTCACAACACCATCCCCTGCTACAGTGCTTGCCAAAAAGTTAGCATGGTAGAAATTTCTCTGATTATTATGGGATTTGGATGCCCTCACTCCACATATAATATCAAGCTGATAGGCTGGTTCCTGCATTGAGCACAAGGGTGTTGAGAATCTTTCCTTAGTCTACTAGAAGCATGTTTGTGAAATCATACAGCTGAGTTGATGTGATAATCGATTGATCCAATACACTCTTCAGACCAAACAGGTGTGTTATGTTAGATGTCAATTATCAAACATCACCCTATTCCTAAACCCAAACACCCTAAAACCTACAAGTAACCAACGAAGAATATAATACTAACAGGCAGCAGAAAGCACCAAGGGTAACCAACCAAATCACTAAGACATATCTAATGATTCTAATCAACTGTAGTATAAACTACTAGCTACTACTAACTAGTAGAACAGGGTCATTTCACAGTACAGTAAAAGATAGAAAATACACGTGTACACGGACATGATAGGAATGGAGAAGATAGGAAGAGCAGATCATGACCAAAGCTACAACAGATATGGGTTTAGGGAGGGGTGGGAATAGTTGACAAACCCAAGGATGCTGAGTGTGGTACTTGTGAAGCACTTTATTCAGCTCAGTGGAAACAAAGGCCAGCTTGTACATGTAAGTTGGACTTTGTTCCGGATATCTGCATTGAAGCGAATGGGGACAGGCTGCAGAGAGTCTCCTCCTTTTGTTGTGGCGGCGCAGGCATTGCACTGAGTATTGATTCACGGACTTGAGACCAATCAGGGATCCCACCATCCAAAGTAAGCAAGCAGCGCATGTAGTTGATGTGCTCCGACGACAGGGACATAAGGAAGGATCCATGCGCGGCGTGCTGAGGGTGTTTGGCAGCCTTGGCCACAAAATCAAAGTGAACACTCTCAGCAATTTCTCCCCCTAATAACCTCTCTCCATGGCCTTCCAAGGCCTTGTGCCTTGACTTGTTCAAGGTGACGCACACCGTTTGCACAAGGCCGCCAAGGGAACGAGTCTCCAAGCGGGACAGAGGCTTGGTGTTGAGAATTCCCCGTGGCAAATCGACCTGGGCATCCTGTGCCAGCGGGAAGGCAATGTCATACCAGATGGTGTTGACGATGATGTTGCGCAAAGGGTCAAAGGGGCCATAGCAATGTCTGGCGACGATGAGAGCGCGGGCTGCTGGGCAGCACTGTGAGTGCCTTGATGTAGCTGGCGCGGATGGTGTCAAGCAGGCACATCTCCAAGACAAACATGTGCGTGGACGGGGACGCGTCATAGTCCACATCAGCTGTTTCCACGATGCCAACCACACACTGGTGGAGGCAGTGGGATATCTTGGACTCCATGTCCTCACGCTGGAATGTGATGTCAGAGATGTAGCCAAGCTGATAGTCACAACGGGATTGATTTGCATTTGCTACTGAGATTGTGGCGACACGGCCTTCCCCAACACAGGTCGAAATCAGCAGGGTGCCATCGTCGGCCAGAGAACAAATTGGCCGGCACCAGAACTCCAAGTTGACCGGCGGCGTGGCCGGCGGCCATTGGCGCGCCAGAAGGTCCCTGATTTCAGAGATGTCGCGGGTGGTGAGCTGGTGCTCACGCGCCTGCAGCTTCTAGGAGCGGAGGCTCATGGGTCAACTCGTTAGTTTGCTGCATATGAACGTCCAATTCGTTACTTCTGCTGCATATGCGTTTTTGCTCGTTTCATCATCTCAGAGGAAACATGAAAGATGTGAGTTGGTTTTCCAATCCAAAAAATTAAAAAAGACAATCAGGTCATGTGTCTCATTATCTGCACTTCTTTTGTTTCCTTTTCCACTGCTATAAGCCTATTATAATCTTGATGAAATCATCTCATGCTTATTACATTCTTCTGTCAACCATCAAGTTAATCCATCACTTCTCTTAAACATATACAAACTACCAGCATCATAAAGAGAGAAGTAAAAGAAAATGCAATAAATTTAATTTCCAAATCACGCATGAAAAAAAAGAAAAAAAAAACATGTACTGATGTTTATTGTTCTGCTGCATCATCAAGCTTACACTAGGAACACGGTATCCATCCCCAAACAGAACATCAAAACTACACGGTCGGACCAACCAAAAGAAACCTACCATACAATGGCTGCTTAACTCGAGCCCCCATTTTGTTGTTGCGTTGCTTAAGTCAGAAGAATCTCATCTTGCTTCTCTCCATCTACAACTCTCCTATCGACAATCGACCATGTCAAGGGCTGCTGCTGCTGCTGCTGCCGCCTCTTGTTCGCAATCAACAGGATAAACCGCCACCTCTCTACTCTGCCAATCTGATCCTACGCTGCTCTGCTCAACTGCTCATCGCGCGAGACATTGCTGCTATCACCTTCTCCCTCGTTTGCTGCTCAGTGCCAGGACACTTGATGATGAAAGAATGCACCACTGTCCCGTTGTTGTTGCCCGTCACCTTTGACTCTCCTACGCGGACTTCTGCCTCTTCGAACGCTTGGAAGACCTTTTTGACTGGATGGTTATCCATTGGAGACATCACTCGAACAAGAACCTCGTCCTGCACCACCTGGATGTCCACCTCCGGCCTAGGCGCTCGCTCCCTTGGGTCCACCATACCAGACTCCAAGAGCCTTGCTCTCTCCGCCTCCATCTCTTTGAGCTTCTTCTGCAGGTCAGTGATGTACGTTATCGCATCGCCCAGCAGGGACGCCTTGTCCATTTTCGATATGTTTGGCACAACAGCTCTAAGTGCATAGAACCGCTGGTTGAGCTTCTCCCTCCTCTGGCGTTCAGCCTCGACATGATTAAGTGGTTCTTCCCTCCCATTTGCTGGTTTTCTTCCCCTCTTCCTCGGTCGTCGGTCCTCTATAACAGGTGCTGGCCCTTCCTCTTTGCACAAGCCATCCACCTCAGCGCTCTCCCCATCCAGGACTGCTGCTCTTGTAACCAACACACCAGGCTTGGAACTGCTCCCAGCGCTAAAGTCAATTTGCCTAGGTACCTGTGGCTGCATCTGCTGCTGATTCACTAGCTGCGTTGTTTTCTGAACAACCGGCAATTTCTGAAGCTGCAGTTTCTGAAGCTGAGGCGTCTTTTGAAGCTGAAACTGCGCTGCGCTAGGGCCGTCCACTGCTCCGTTGTTGCGGTGTGCAGCCTCATTGCTTACAATCAACACACCATTGCCAAACTTCTGCTGATGAGAATTCAGTCCACGAGCCTGACTCCAAGTGAAATTCTGCAATCCTTTCTGGACATTCGGTAGCAATGAGGTCCCACCAGCAGCACTCCTCTGCTCCCATGTCCTTTCATCTACCTTAGATATACCAACTGCCGGCCCAACTGAAGGCCGGCCAAGGTTCAAATCCTTCCCAAAAATCTTCGCCAAACCAGGCGACCTTACAGGAGGAGCAGGACCATTTCCCTCGTGTGTCTGTACTGCAGCCTTATTACCACTCGTCCCTGCAAATACAGACCGTATGGTCTGGATAGTATCAGAACTTTCAGCTATGTGCTGCATCGAGCCCAGTTCAAGGACACCACTCTCAAATGGCACCAAAACAACAGTCCTAAATCCTGCCGCATTTGCGAGGAACCCCCGGTAACAGTAGTTGGATGGGAATACCTTGCGCTCACTGTTGGGAACCCAGAGGGGCATGCCTGC
>CM041632.1:63762904-63890520 GCA_023333625.1 Bothriochloa decipiens
ACTGGGCAAAATGACATTCAGCTGAGCTTTATGCTTTATATTTCTGGTTCCTTCCATTATTTCTAGATTTGTAATTTCGTGGATCCATTTAGTGTTAATGCAGTGTTGATACAATTTTGCATGTTCTATTTACAAATTTCCCGTGTGGCGCTACTTTATGGGATACCATTTCTAGGAATGGCAAGACTATTTTTTTAAAAAAATATTTCTTGCTTAGCTAAATTATTACTTTGTTTTTAATTTGACTCTTGAGAGGTATTAATTCATTTGGTGTCTCTTTCCCTTTTTTTTTTTGCAATTCTAATGACTCAAATAATTTATTAGATTTCCATGGACTTAACTCTTAGTATTTCATTGTCATATGAAGTTTACAAGGAGAGAATTGTCAGTGATGACTGATGTATCTATTTGCCTTCGCATCTGTTCTGTAGCATCTGAGCGATGGAATTTCCCCTGCACAGAATGCCATTCTGCTTGTGCAGCGTAAAATTAGTGATAAGGAAGGTCCTGCAATATGTAGGCTGATCGTTTCAGCAAACCAAGTTGGTTGTGTTCTTGGCAAAGGTGGTAGTATCATAGCCGAAATGAGGAAGCTGTCAGGAGCATTTATCGTAGTGTTGAGCAAAGGCAAGATTCCAAGGGGTGTCCCGGAGCATGACGAAGTAATTCAGGTCTGTTTTTGTTGTATTGTATCTGAGAATTGTCAAAGTAACTGTTGAAAGAAAGTATCCATACCTTTTATCTACTTTACCTTTAGTTATTTTTGGCTTACTATCTGCAAATTGCAATTTTTAGATAAGCGGGAGCTGTGAAGCTATTCAAGAAGCTCTAATGCAAATTACTGCTAGGCTTCGTAACTACCTTTTCCGGGACAGAAAGCCTGCAATGGGGGCTAATATGCCGCCACCTTTTGGTTTGTTAGATCCTCAGTTTGGTCCATTTGCGGGAAACCATGAATCTCCATCCCTGTTTCATAAAGATTTTATGGGACGACCATTGGATGGGATCTCTGCTCCTTGGACAGTGAAGGTACCAAACCAGCTGATCACTACTCAAAGCTTCAGCTTGTGGCATGATGCATCGTCCTAGCCTTCCACGTTCCTTAATATTCTTATTCTGATGCAATTCTGACCCAAATTTTGCAGGGCATGCGTGATCTCAGCGATCCAGTGTCAATATCTGATATCCCTGGAGCAGGGCATAGAGAAGCTGGTGGATTTTCTGGGTTCGTTTGTTCTCTCACATTTTCTTTTTCTGGGGGTACTCTTCTTAATCAAACATTGTGTTTAAACCTGGTAAGTTGTCTTTGCAGTCCTGGTCAGCCATCTATGATGCTAAACTTGACTGCAGAGGTCTTAGTTCCAAGATTAATTATCCCTGCTCTCTGTGGTGAGGATGGAGGTTGTTTGGATAGGATCCGTGAGGTATGTATCCAACTAGTATTTTGTGTATTGTGTCCAACTGTTGGCTTGACCTATTAATTATCTGCAGTTTTCTGAAGCTAAGATAACTGTTGCTGAACCTATAGCCGATGCAATGGACATTCCGGTTTTGATATCTGGCACACCAGACCAGATGCATGCAGCCCGAAGTCTTGTTCAAGCATTCATTATGAGCGAATCGTTTGCCCTATGATATGTCCACAGGTGACGACACGTCGCTTTCTAATGTTTTGTTTGTTTATTTCTAGGAATATATATATATTTTTTAATATAAAGTAGACGGTCAGATTTCTGATGATGGTAATTGTGTAAGCAGTGAAGCTAGTGATAATATGTGGGTTCATGTTTGTGAATATGTGTCCCTGTTTGCAGAGTGGCATATGCTCCAAAAGGCTAATTAGGCTGAATATAGAGACTAGAGTCCCAGTCTGTTGGGAGTATATTTATAGGTGGTTGCAAAATCTTCCAGACTCATCACTTGATTTATGGAACAACATTTTGAGTAGTAGCAGAAATGTGTTGCTTATGCAAGCAGTATTGTTGGACCCGAAAAGGGCTTCTATCTAACCTTTTTGTACCTATGTTGTGAAATTTCACCATTATCTGTGTTTCCAGTCCGGCTTATATCTGTATTTCTAAGAAGCACCAGTGCATAATAGTGGTGACTGAGGTTTTGTACCTATGTTTTGTGCCTTGGTATTCGTTCACATGATTTCAATCCTCTCGTCTCCAGATTCAAACTTTGATTGTGATGATACAAGTAGCCACCATATTTCTGTATGCAAAAAGAAAAAAGGAAAAGGAAAAAATGTAAAGGGGATCAAACGTGTTACGTGTTGCAGCCAGAAATAGTAACTGGTGGCCTGAGATGAATGCAAGTAAGGCCTTGTTTAGATGTTGGAACTGGGCTCTCAATTTCAGCATTTGGCACTATATAAAAAGAAAATTCTCCGTCACATCAAAATGTCGACTCATGTATTTAGTACTAAATATAGATGAAATTAAAATCTAATTGCACAGTTTGGTTATACTTTATGAGACAAATATTTTGAGCTTAATTAGTTAAAGTTTAGATAATTTTTATCAAATACAAATAAAATAATATATGAATTCTGCTACAGAAATTCTGGCCTCGATTCAGAAAACTAAACGACGCCTGAGGCAAGCAATTGCAGGGTCATGTATGGATTTTGTCTGTAGAGTACGTGGACCATATGATATATATGGTGGGCAAGGCAGTCACTTGTCACAGGCTGCTGCACCAGTGTTCAGTGATACTGACCTGACTTTGGGTCCTTCTGTTGCTCTGTTTTCACAGTATATCCGTGCTATATGTCGGCTGTGAATTCAACGGATTCCTATCTAGCTGTACGGGAAGGGAGGGAATTGGACCAGTTCCTGACTTCCTGTGAAAGTTTAAGCCTTAAGACGTTGGGATTACATACAGCTATGTTATTTTCAATGCACTACTCGAAGAGAAGTATGTATCCATGGATAAATGTTATGTGAATTCTTCATTTTTGAAGAAAAAAAGCCGTGAATTTTGCGCAAATCTGATAATAAATTATTTACTTTAAAGTGGTCCATAAATAAAAAGCAAACGGGAATTAACCGCAGTAGATTAGGTTGGAGTGGGCTCAGACGGAGCCATGGATGTTGACACTTGGCAGAGGCGAGCATTTCCCAAATCCAAATGCCAACCAGGCAAGGCATCATCGTCATCATCTTATCAGAGAGCAAGGCAGCCACTCGAACTCTGCTGAGCTGCACTTGTTCCCTCCACAACTTCTCACTCCATGCGCCAACAAACTAGTCTTCTTGTCTCCACTCTGCTCCACATCCGCAGAGGTAGCTAGAGTAACCATGGGGTGCGCGGGCTCCAAGGCCGGCGAGGACGTCGCGGTGGCCGACGCCTACCGCCCGCCGCCCACCAGCGTGTCCCTCTTCGACATCAGCGCCGTCGAGGAGCCCTGGCTCATAGCCAAGCAGAGCAAAGCCGTTGATGATGATGGCGACGACGACGAGGAAGAGACGACCGACGACGACGACGAAGAGGACGATGACGATGACGAGAAGCAGCCCGCCGCCAAGACCGTGGTGCCGCTCCCGCTCCTCGAGAAGCTCGAGGGCTACGAGCTCGCCCCGGCGTCGTGGTCCGAGGTCAGCAAGGCCCTCGAGGACATGAAGCCCGTCCTCGACTCCAAGCCGCGGCCTGCTCCTGCTCTCAAGAAGAAGAAAAAGAAGAAGACCAAGAAGAAGAAGCCGCAACAGCCGACGACGACGACGGCGCCGCCGGTGGTGCCTGCTGCCACGGACGGCGATGCTGTTGGCAAGAAGGTGCCGCCACCGTTGCTCGGCGACCTACCAGATGACATGAGCAGGAGCAAGCCCGCGCCGCCGGAGCTCGCCGGGCGTCGCGTCGTGAAGGACAACCCGTTCCTGATGCGGGACCGCGAGAGCAAGGGCGGCGCCGGCGACGGCACCGCGCCGCCGCAGTGGAAGCGGCGGGACCCGTTCGAGGGTTGCCCCGAGCGGCGGCCCCCGGGCACCACGGGCGGCGGCGTGGTGCTGTACACGACGACGCTCCGCGGCGTGCGTCGCACGTTCGAGGACTGCGAGCGCGCGCGGGAGGCGGTGGAGGCGTGCGCGGCGGCGGCGGGCGTGGCGGCCGTGGACGAGCGCGACGTGTCGCTGCACGGGGAGTACCTCCGCGAGCTGCGGGAGCTGGTGCCCGGCGACGGCGAGGGCGGCGCTGCGCCGCCAAGGCTCTTCGTGATGGGCCGATACGTGGGCGGCGCCGAGGAGTGCGCCAGGCTGGCCGAGTCTGGGAAGCTGCGGGAGATGATGCGGTGGGCCAAGGCCCGCGGCGAGGCGTGCGCCGCCAAGGACGGCCGCGGCTGCGAGGGCTGCGGCGGCGCAAGGTTCGTGCCGTGCTGGGAGTGCGGCGGCAGTTGCAAGGTGGTGGTGTCGGCGGCGGGCGGAGGGACGGCGACGGCGACGGAGAGGTGCGGCAAGTGCAACGAGAACGGGCTCATGATGTGCCCCATCTGCCACTGATTTGCATTTGCATGCTCATTTTAATCATTTTGCATTGATGCATGCATTGGATCCAACGCAAAAACATGCATACATATACTATACATACATAAAGTAGTGTATAGCATACTTTCTGTTCAATCACGATTCGTTCAATCAGCTGCAGTTTTATACACAGTACGTACAAAGAGATTTGGACGTTACATATATAGATTTTTTTTTTTTTTTTTTGCGACGAGTGCATGTATAGAGTCCGTATGGTATATATATATATTGTACGCGTTCGATGTGTAAAATCTTGTGTGAGTACGGTGCTACTGTAGTTGAAACTTACTATACAATTGTTGCATAGTAAGTATAATGTCTGCATTATACTCCTATTGTTGTTCCCATATATCCACAGCTAGGCTCACGTTCAATCATATATGTACTCATGTATGCAAAAATGCAAGAAGTTTGGCGTCGCTAGCTTGTGCAATGCTCAACTTACTATACAGCTGTAGTCGGAAAGAGTTGAAGTTGTGTTGACAGTCTGCAACGAGCGGAGGCACTGAGCAGAGTAGCCACACGTTCACACCTCTGCTTTCTGCGTTTCTCTGAACGGCACACGCAGTTGCTGGACAAATCCTTGCTAACATGCATAGATAGTATGAGAAAGAGGGGAATCTAAGCATAGCAAGGGAAGAAACACCCGGATCGCTTTCAAAACTAATAATTTCTAAGATGTTTTGCGGGGACTGTATATATATTTCTATTCAAATTCAAATACGATTGATGATGGAGCAAGGCAAGGAACGTTTGAGGTGAGACTGAGATCATGTAGTAAGCAAGCAAACAGGAGCACATGGATATATGGCCGTTGCAACTGGAAACCAAACCACCTGCACTGCACGCAAGTAGAGTACGTATATAGTATGTATTTTGGGTTTGGATCTTATTGCAGCAGGTATTTCGTTTTGGAAAAAAAAAACCGGAAGTACACAGCCGACATGCATGCTGTGTCCAGCACCTGCAGCAGCATGGACCACTACTCTACTCTACTGCCTGGGAAACACACGAACAAATAAATATATTCATGAGAAAGAATGAAATGAAATGAAATACTCTGCTGCGAGATGGATGGATGGATCTCAACGGTGTGATTCCACATACAGACAGTAGGGGTATGCAATTGTACAATGACAGACAGACAGCCTCGGTCAGGCTTGATCCATGGCAGTCTGTCTTTCTTGTTCGCGGCGCATTTCTCGGATCAGGCACACCAACGTCGTTCAGCAACTCCATCGGTCCCAAATACTATGTGCGCATCTTATGTTCTTTTACAAATTCATGTATTATTGAGTTTAATTTGGCATTCCAAAGGGGACCTGAATGCTTTCGATGTGTGGCATATGAAACGACAAGACAAAACTATGCACTGACAAAATTGTTTCATTTATCATTACAAACAACTCTAGATAGCAAATCACTCTTGGCAACAATAAAGTAGGAACTCCTCACACCTGCGTTTCCTAATTTTCTTTAGTTGGGCATCCGAGCGGTTTCAGCTATAGTTTCGCTTGTTGTTTAGGCAAAGTATAGCTGAAACCGCACGGGATGCCCAACTAAAGATAACATAATCAAACGCAAATACCAGCTCTACCTAAGAATGAATCTGGCTCAATCTAATATTCAATTGGAAATTTTGCCCTTGGATTATGTTGGATTTAGACTCAGTTGGATATGTACATCCATTCCCAGCTCTAGTTTAGATTTGATCAATCTACAAAGAAAAGTACGTACTAAATTATTAAATTTATTCTAGGACAGGTTTTTTATGATAAAATTAGTCTGAGACATAGTAAGTGTCAATACCATTTTTTACCGATCGAGTCAAATTTAACAATTTTTAATTAGTTCAAAACTCAGATTTGTATTTCCTTTTTTAGAGTACTCCACTTACTGTCAGGAAACTGAAATCTGAAAGAAAAGTCCAGTCTGTCGTGGCCCCCTCTTCCTCTTCTGCAGCTGCAGGTCGAGCAGGCAACAACAAAGCTCCCCTTCTCCTCCACTCTCTTCTCCTTCTCTTCTTGTTCCGCGTCGCATCGCATCGCCTCGCCTCGCCGCCAGCGCACCTCCAGCCCGGCCCGGGATCTCTCTCTTCCACCCCGCCGCGCCGCTCCGCTCCCCCGCGCTCGGGGCCTGCCTCGGATGCTCCCGGCCTCGCACCCGTTGCTCTACGCCTGCGTCTTCCGCGACACCCACCTCGTCGCCGAGCTCTCCAACTCCCATTCCCAGAGCACCGCCACCGCCGCCGACCCCGTCTCCTCCGACGTCCCCGACGCCCCTTCCCCCGCACCCGACGACGACCTCCCGGCGCTGGCCGCCGCGCTCGTCGCCGCCGCGCCGCCGCACCACCGCCACCTCACGCACACCGCCGCCGGGCGCGCGCACGCGCTGCTCCTGTCCCCGCCGCTCGCTCTCGCCGCCGTCTCGCGGGCGCCCGACCTCCCGGCGTCCCAGCTCCTGCTCTTCCTCCGACGCCTAAGATGCCTCCCCGAGCCCCGGATGCGGGACGAGATGCCGCGCCTCGCGATGCGCCTGCCGCTCCCGCCGGGCGACGACGCCCACGCGCGCGAGGCGGAAGAGGTCGCCCAAGCCGAGGAGGAGGCCGCCCGGAGCGAGAGGGACGCTGCTGACCTCGCCGCGCGGGACACGCCCAAGCGGGACCGCCACCGCGGCCGGGCCGGGCCCGGATGGACGTGGAGGCGCCAGCTCTGGATGGTCATCCTCGCGGATCTCCTCCTCCTCGCAATCCTCTTCGCCGCCTGGCTCGCAGTCTGCCGGGGATTCAGCTGCATTGGTCGGTAAATAGCTACACAACCTCCCTCCAAGGTACGTACGGAAATCAAATCCATGGCCTTTCTTCCACTTCGAATCTTCCATTCCATGATCTGGATCATTCCAGGGTTCACACTGACGCTCACACTCACAAAAAAAAAAAAAATGCGACTGCTTGCTGGACACTGGGGATCCAGAGTAGCATTTCTCGAACCGCATTCTCAAATTAGGGTGGTATAGGAGCAAGTCTTCACCAATCCTTCCAACCTAGGACAGATCCTATGAAATTCGGATCCACATTATCATGGTTTTCACTCGGGATCCTGCAATCTTTATCGCCATTTTGACAAACATATGTGTCCTTTTGAATCTTGACCAACCAATGAAACCTATAGTCAGTCGACCGACGAGGACCCAGGAAGGCTGAGGCTGTCTATCCTGCTCGATGCTGCTAGCTGTGTCCCCACCTCCAGCACAAATGTGAATGATGATTATCTTCTTCAGGGGCTCTCTCTCCCTCTCTCGTCCTGACAACTTGGAATTGTGAAAAAGGGGGGCTTTTTTTTTTCTTCTTCTGCAGCTTGTGGCACCGTTGGCTAAGGTTTCTTCTTCTGATGGCAAACAGCTGCCTTTATCCATTGCTGGACATGATGACAGCAGCTGAATATGATATGGTTCGGGTGCATTAGTTGCTTGCTCAACGTTCCAATGGTGAAGCTGCAAACATGATTGCAGGCGTTAGGCTCATGATCCCTGCTTCAAACAATTTGCGCTCGATATCCTGGGCCAGGTTTCTTACCCAACATCTAATAAGTACAACCCAACCTAGAGGCACAACTTCAGATTGGACTTGCCCTGGCCTTAGTTGTAAATCATCCAAGCTAAAGCAGAAAGGGTAACCGTAGCATGGGAGATGTGGAGTTTAGTGTCCATCTGAATCCATCAGAGTTGAGTGGTGTTCTGAAACCTAGACGTGCATAGACTTAATGCATAGTGTTGGTCACTTTGTTCGAATAAAACAAATGTTGGTATGTTGTTGTTGTTGTTGTTGCTGCTGTTGTTGTGGTCTATTGTGGATGTGGTCGGAATATTATAATTTAGAATGCACACGTTCCTAATTGGATGGAATTAGTGGCAACGCCTTGCCTAGGCTTGTATAAGTTATATTCTCATATTATTTTTTGTATTGAAAAGAATACCTTTTCTGTTCTCTTTGTTTTTATTGAGAACTAATATTTTGCTCCGTTGAGTCAAATTTTGTGGTTAAACTGGTGTACCTGTACATTATACATTACATATGTATGGTAATATGGATGCAATAAATGTTTGAGGAACTGGATTTTGTGCCCATTGCTAACGAAATGTCACTATCTTATTTTGGAAAAAGGGATCCAAAAGTAATCACATTAGCAATGCCACAGCATCTCCTAAACTCAACCGGATAAGTCCAAGGAACAAAACATCATTCCCTATATATGATATGATGCCTGACCTGATCGGTGCCAATGAAGAAGCACCCATAGGCCATAGCTGTGGTAATCTGACTGGGTCTATATTAATCTTCAAAGCGATCTTTGATCATCATCATTCATGAACCTTTTTTTGTTCTTTGGATCCTTTCTTGGTTAGCACGTCTGCTCTTTAAATAGGTTTTTCTTTCATCAACCTTGATTTCAATTTGAGTTGAATCACACTCATAACAGTTGCTGACAGAAAATCCAGGATGCTGGGTTAGGACTTAAGGGGGAACAAAATGAAATAGAGGCATTTGAACAACTTTTATGATCTTGGTATCAAAAATTTAAATCTGCAAAACACAAAGATTCATCTTTTTGTGAAAGTTCTGTTTAGCATAGCAAAAACTGAAAATTTATGTACTGTAAGTAACAGATTCATAGGAAACAGAAAAAACAGCCGCAGAACCATAGATTGTTGGCTTGTATGACATGACATCAGATATGATCAAGTGATAGCTGATGCTAGGATGATCTGACATTACGTCATATATCATCTAATGAGACCTTTAATTGCATACATGGATATAAAAAGCAGTGAGAGGAATTGAGGAGCAGACCCCAGATGGGACTCTCTTCTCGTGTGGTAGTTGGGGTTTAAAACTCATCTTTGGATGTGTTGATGGAAAAGATTGCACCACTGCAGCTTACACACATAAGAAATGCTTTAATACCTCCTAAATATGTACTCTTTTCCTGCCTGACAAATCATATAGATGATAAGGTCAAGTCTAGAGTGGAACCTGTCCCTTCATTTTAGCAATTTAGAGTTGGAAGTATGATACATAAAAAAGTAAGGGGCAGGCTGTAGACTGTAGTTTATCTGGTGAGTTTACTGGCTTCACTACTCCTGAGAAATACCTGTGCCAGTGTGTATTGTGGATTTGTGGCAGGCAATGAAACTTGAACCTCTTAGCTGGAACTGGTCTGCTGCATGATTGCAGTATATTTATATTTCTACCTTGACTTAGGAGTAAAGAATGTGATAAATGGTTTATTGTTTATGTTAAAAGCTATAGTTGCATATCCATCAGTAATAGATCTTGAGACTACCTGAACCAACGAAATGAAAATGACAATGAAAACATAGAGATTTTCTCTCTTTTCTGTAGAAGTGGTATGTAAAGATTATGAACTAATAGACCAGATGTTCAAATCAAGTATGTTACATCTGTTTGTGGTGAAGAGGAGTTTGTACTTACTACTGAACTGTTGTGCCTCTGTGAAGATATTCCAAAGAACAGTTTGAACTCGCATTGTTTTATATTTTTGTTCTGTTCATAAATCGTTTGTCTCCATGTTCAACATTCGTCTGTAATCTCTTTATGCTAATGCTTTTGAGTATTCAAAAATTGCGAAATCTATTTTTTTTTTCATCGAGCTCTCCTTTGTGTGGATGTATTCCCTTGTATATCTTATGGCATAATGGTTTAGATCCATGGCATTGAGTTGGAAAACACCCAGATTTCTATTTCCACAATTGAACTCTCTAAAATGCCTCATCATTTTTGGTCAAGTTCTCATTTGACGATACCATAATGAAGGGCCTCTAACAGTTCAAATGGTGGTAAAATATTATTCCTTATTACATTTACAGCTCAGAACAGCGTGCTCTGTTTTCAGTTCTTTAGGTCAACTCTTTAAGTTTGCAAGAAATTGTTAGAATTAGGATTTTTCATTATTGGGCTAACCCTAGGAAGGGTAGCTATATAGCCAGTCATACATGGGCCTCATGAGCCTAATACTCCAACACCCCTCCGCAATCTGAACTACCGGCGCAGCGGAGTTGCAGGCTGGACACGAAAAGAAGTACAACACACGAGCCCCCCACAGACACAACTAGCCATTGGTGATGTTGAGGCTGGAGCGGAACTCGGCGAAGGTCGAGGACGGGAGACCCTTGGTGAAGATGTCAGCGAACTGGGAGGTGGTCGGCACGTGGAGAACCCGAACGTCGCCGATGGCGACCCGATCACGGACGAAGTGTAGATCAATCTCCACATGCTTGGTCCTCTGGTGCTGCACAGGGTTGGTGGAGAGGTACACCGCACTGACGTTGTCGCAGTAGACCAGTGTGCTCCGGGAGAGAGGGCTGTGAAGCTCGGCGAGAAGCTACCGGAGCTAGGAAGCCTCAGCCACGCCGTTAGCAACAGCGCGGTACTCCGCCTCGGCACTGGAGCGGGAGACGACCGGCTGCCGCTTGGACGACCAGGACACCAGGTTGCCGCCCAGGAAACGGCGTAGCCGGAGGTGGAGCGCCGAGTGTCCGGACACCCGTCCCAGTCCGCGTCAGTGTAGACGACCAGCTCAGCGGAGGGGGACCGGTGAAGAAGCAACTCGTAGTCGACGGTGCCGCGGAGGTAGCGGAGGAGGCGCTTGAGAGCAGTCAGGTGGGGCTCTCGGGGATCATGCATGTGAAGACAGATCTGCTGCACGGCGTAGGTGATGTTCGGCCTGGTGAAGGTGAGGTACTGAAGTGCACCAGCGAGACTCCGGTACGCAGTGGGTCTGCCACTGGGCTGCCCTCGGCCTCTGACAGCTTGCCCTGTGTGTCAACCGGAGTGGAGCAGGGCTTGCAGCCAGTCATCCCTGCTCGTTCCAGGATATCAAGAGTGTACTGCCGCTGGTGAAGAAGAAGCCCGGTGGGACGAGGCTCAACAGTGACCCCCGAAAAAGTGGTGGAGCACCCCTAGATCCTTCAAAGGAAACTCCTGTTGTAGGGCGACGATGATGCGGCGGAGTAGGGAAGGACTGGAGGCTGTGAGGACAATGTCATCAACATAGAGCAGCAAGTACGCAGTCTCAGCTCCATGGTGGTAAATAAATAGGGACGTATCTGACTTGGCCTCCACAAAGCCCAGTGTCACCAGGAAAGCAGCAATCCTAGAGTGCCATGCCCGAGGGGCCTGCTTGAGGCCGTAGAGAGGCTTTTTGAGCCGGCATACCATGTCAGGACGAGAAGAGTCAACAAATCCCGCTGGCTGACTGCAGTAGACTGTCTCAGTAAGATTCCCGTGTAGGAAGGCATTCTTGACATTCAGCTGATGCACCGGCCAGGAGCGAGTAAGAGCCAGTGAGAGCACTGTGCGGACGGTCGCCGGCTTCACCACAGGATTGAAGGTCTCATCGTAGTCAACCCCAGGGCGCTGAGTGAAACCCCGGAGAATCCAGCGAGCCTTGTACCTCTCAAGGGTGCCATCAGCCCGCCGCTTGTGTGTCCAGATCCACTTGCCGGTGACGACGTTGGCGCTTGGCGGACAAGGCACCAGATCCCATGTCTGGTTGGCGAGGAGAGCCGCGTACTCCTCTTCCATTGCGCGGCGCCAGTGAGGGTTCAACAGGGCGACGCGGACGGAAGAGGGTACAGGAGAGACCTGCGGGTCTCCGGGCATCGCCGCAAGAGCCCGGGACCTCAGGGTACCAGCCGCGCGCCGCATCACCATCAGGTGAACATGACGCGGGTCGCGGTGAAGAAGCAGCGGGTGGTACACCGGTGACACGACACGTGCAGCCGGGGGCGGCGACGGTGGAGTAGGCGTAGCCGGCGGAGAGGAGGCCACCGGTGGTGTCGGTGTCGTCGGTGGAGGAGACACCACCGGTGGTGACCGAGGCAGCGGCGTCGCTGGTGGAGAAGAGGCCACCCCCGGTGGTGAAGGCAGTTGGACCGCTTGCGCCCGGCGCTGGTAGACGTGCACCGGCTGGGCGAATCGCGCCAGGGGTGCAACGGACACCGGCGTCCTCGGGCCCGCATCAGGTGTAGTAGCAGGGGCCGCCCGGAGGGGCGAGACTACCGGACCCGTGCAAGGCACGGAGTCAGGGGCGGCATCGGGTGGCGGCGAGCCGGGACACGGTGCCAGCGAAGGGCATGGTGGGGCAGTACTTGCAGGAAAGAGCGGCAAAGGTGGCTGGACCACCGGGTCAGTGGGAAACAGCGAGGAGAGGTCGAGGTCAGGGGTCGAAGTCGGCGTGGTAGTGGTGGAGAAGGGGAAGATAGACTCATCAAACACCATATGGCGAGAGATGAGGACCCGACGGGAGGTGGGGTCATAACACCGGTAACCCTTGTGATCCGTGGAGTACCCGAGAAAGACACACAGAGTCGACCGGGGAGCTAGCTTGTGGGAAGCGGTGGCAGTGGTGTTAGGGTAGCACGCACACGCGAAGACACGAAGGTGGTCATACCAAGGAGGGGTGCCAAAAAGAGCGTGGTGTGGCGTGGGGGCTAGGCAGGCAGCGGAAGGAAGACGGTTAAAGAGGTAGGTGGAGGTGTGAAGACTCTCTGCCCAGAAGCGAGCAGGAAGGGACGCCTGGAGCAGAAGGGTGCGCATGATGTCGTTCGTGGTGCGAATCATGCGCTCAGCCTTGCCGTTCTGGGAGGAGGTATAACGGCAAGACATACGCAACTGGACACCATGAGAGAGGAAGAAGGCACGGGAGGTGGAGTTATCGAACTCACGACCATTGTCACACTGGACGGCCTTGATGGTAAGGCCGAATTGAGTAGACACCCAGGCAAAAAATTGGAGAATAGTGGGCAAAGCCTCAGACTTTGCACGCAAGGGAAAAGTCCACGAATAATGAGAGAAATCATCAACCACCACCAAGTAGTATTTATACCCAGAAATACTCATGACAGGAGATGTCCATAGGTCGCAATGTACAAGGTCAAAAACATGAGCCGCATGTGAAGAAGTGTAAAAAGGAAGGCGAACATGGCGGCCCAGCTGGCACGCATGACACAAGTGCTCATCGTGAGCTCGCGTACAACGAATGTCAGAGCTACGACTAAGCCGCATCAGAGCATCACGTCCAGGATGGCCGAGACGGCGGTGCCAAGTAGTGGAGGAAGGCGTGGCGGCGAAAGCAGCTGACAAAGAAGCCGGCGATGAAGAGGAAGACGACGCTAGAAACCAAAGGGTGTAAAGGGGCCTCGAGCTGTCACATCGGAGTAGAGGACGCCGGGTAGCCAAATCCTTCACAGTAAGACCAGAAGAGTCAAACTCAACAGAACAAGAATTGTCAGCTGTAAATCGGCGAATAGAAAGAAGGTTGTGCACCATAGAAGGAGCAACAAGAACATCAGAAAGGTGAAACGAGCCATGAGCGCTGGCGGCACCCACGGACGTGATAGGAAGACACGATCCATTTGCGACCATGATGGACGAAGGAAGAGAGGAAGAAGGAGGGCGAACGGAAGAGAGTATACTGGGGTCGGGAGTGGTGTGGTAAGTAGCTCCAGAGTCAACGACCCACTCTGGCCCAACAAGAGGTGTCAGGGCCACGGTGCTGTAGGAGTTGGCCAAGGCCGCCGGGTCCCAACCGACCGGCCCGGGCGAGGCACCGGGAGGTGGAGCCCACGTGGACGTAGAGTAGGCGCCGGGAGGTGCCACCCACGGGGTCGCTGAGTCCAACCCCGGAGGAGCACCAGCGAACATGGCCGCCGGCGGGCGAGGCTCACCGCCGGGAGCCGGGAAAGGCCACATGGAGATGCGCCCCGACCACAGGTGGTGGAAGGTGGGCCAGGGTGCACCCCGCGGAGGCGTCGGCGCCGGTGTGTTCCCGCGGCCACCACCGCCACGGCCTCCTCCGCGGGGACGGCGTCCACCACCGCCACCACCACCACGCCCCCCTCCCCCACCCTCGCTCGGCCCGGGAGGAGGACGAAGAAGGGACGACGGCGAAGGAGTGGACAGACGCGGTGGAGGAGTAGCGGCAAAAGCAGTCGAGGAAGACGAGGATCCCGGCGCGAAGACCGACACGGCCTGAACTCCCTGAGTGAGCTCCTCCCTGACAAGGTCGTCACGGACCTGCAGGAAGGTGGGGAAGGGTCGCTGACGAGTGATCCACGTCTGGAGATGAGCGTAGCGGTCACTGAGCCCGCTGAGGACGTTGAGGACCAAGATGCGGTCCTCCACGGGCCAGCCAAGGTCACCGAGGGAGTCCGCCATGCCCTTCATCTTGCGGCAGAAGTCACTGACGGAGAGGTCGCCCTGGACGAAGGTCCGGAAGCTCGCATCGAAACGCAGAGCCCAGGCCTCGGCGTTGCCCAGAAACTGGCCCTCGAGCGCCAGCCAGGCCCCGCGAGCGTTCGGAGTGTTGCGGACGAGGTCGTGGAGGTCTAGGGAGATCGTCCCTAGAATCCAGGAGAGAACGATGCTGTCGAGGCGCAGCCACGAGGCGGTCGGGACCGCGCCCACGGCGTCGAGGAGGACGTGGTCGTCGAGGGCGTAGCGGCGGAGGGTGAGGAGGACCAGGTCCCGCCAGCGGGCGTAGGAGGGCGACTCCGGCTCGAGGACGACCGGAACCAGGAGCCGAATGTTCTGGACACCCCCGGCCTAGTAGTGCAGCTGGGCCACGAGTGGGTCAGCCGGGTCGTGCCAGAGGACCGCGGTGGTGGACACGCGGTGACGCGCCGAGCCGGAGGAAGTGGCCCCGCCGTCGTGGGAGGCAGGAGAGGTGAGGAGCTGCTCCTCGTCGGCGATCTGCTTAGCCAGTGCAGCGGCTGCATCGCGCTCGCGTTCCAAAGCAAGGGCGGCCTCCCGTAGACGAGCTTGTCCCGCCGCGTACTCAGCTCGGGTAGCAGCGAGAGCGGTGGCGAGGGCGGAGTCGGGCCGCGTCACGGTGCCCGGGGCCGCCGCGCCCATGCCCGGGGGAACGCCTGTGGGAGGGGTGCCCGCCGGGTCGGCGCCTTCGGTCCCTGCACCCAGCCCGGCCCCTGCGCCCAACATCAGGACGCGGGCGGCGTCGCGGGGGGGGGGGGGGGGGGTGTGCAAATCAGCGTCCCCTGCGCCCGCCCCGGCCCCGGCCTCGGCGCCCAGGAGGACGCGGGCGGCGTCGGGAGGGGCGCGGACGCCCCCGTTCCCTGCTCCAGGCCCCCGCGCGCCGGCGGCTGCGCCTGGGCGAGGCAGGGCGGCGACGGCTTGCGCCCACGTTGGGCCGCCGGGAAGGGGGGGAAGGAGCAGAAGTAAGAGGGAGGTGGGGGAGGAGGAGGGGGCCGGCCTGCCATGGCTCGGCGGCGGCGGCTCGCCGGCCGGCGGAGGAGGGGCTGTGGCAGGGGAGGGGAAGAAGGGGAAGTCTAGCTCGATATCATGTTAGAATTAGGATTTTTCATTATTGGGCTAACCCTAGAAAGGATAGCTATATAGCCAGTCATACATGGGCCTCACGGGCCTAATACTCCAACAGAAATGATAATATGTGTAGAACTGAAAATTTTCAACCCTGGATTTTCTGATCACTGTTCCTTTCTTCTCGCTGTAGGCTGCTGCTCAATTTTTAAGCAAGAAATCTGGAGTGCAATTGTTTCTCAGACGAAAAAGTGGGTGATACCATAACGTGGTTGCAAGGTGCCAGTATTGTCAAGGAAAGGCGCCTTGGCCCCCTGCATATTGTTATGTCTCTATTGTATGAATCGTATTTAAAAGTGAAGGCAAACAGTCCTGGTAGACTACATAAGTTTGAATTTGATGGTTTTGGTATGGTGATATGTAAACCCTGTAGTGCAATTTTTTTTGTTCATTTTTCTATACAAAGCAAATGTCGAAATTTTGCCCCATTTTAACCATGGCAGACTCGGGTATATGTGAATCTTATTGTCATAATCTTTGGCAGACATCTTGTTCTTTGTTTTCCTCTCCATCCTTGCAAGTGTCAGATCATGCACAATTTCTTACATCATTACCTGGGAGCTCTGATGGTGATTCAATGGCAACTAATGTCTTTTGGGATGCTTGCTTTATAGAACGTTTGCTTAGCTTTAAAACTGAAACAACAGTTACATGTGCTGAAACTATATAGGCTTCTAGAATAGCAGAACTGAAAAATGCACATGCGCCATTTTCATTTGAGTTGTGCTGCCTTCCATCTGTGACTTGGGAAGTGGAGAACATACTTACCCTTGATTCACCTGATGATATATTGATATCCTTCATCAGCACACTGCCATTTTGTTACATTTTGAATCTGTCACAATTTCATAGCAGGGCATATCTATCTATCCTTTGCAAAACTGCAGACATGGACGGCAACGATAGTGCCTGCTTTGCATTGCACAGGGGCAATCTGCAGGTCGTTTCAGAGGTCCAAAACTGGCTCGACATGGCACATTGTGAAAAGGAGCCATGCAAACCCTGTCGACCAGATAGTGAATAGCTGCATCGATCAAATCAGATCAAATAAACTCAGCGGAAAACCAAAAAAGAAATGGTTTTTTGTCATGATCATCAGGTCAGTTGTCTCACCTAACGCTATGCCGCGCTAGATTGAATGCACATGGCGATGATAGAAGGAAGCTGGCCCATTTCAATCCCGGGCTTCGATCCAGATCCTATCCTCGATCACAGAGGCTTTTCTTGCCATCTGCAATCTGCACTCGCGCTCAAGCACATGCTGGAACAGTGTGGTTTTGCTTTTGCTGACGATAAGATCATCGAGGGCGATGCTTGGACGAACATGTACATTCGTCAGTAGTATGAAATTTCAATTTCGTAGACAACAACACTTGAATTCCAGTAGAATTTAATGGTCGGATTGAATTCAGTGACAGGATACGCATGCTATGTTTCCTCCTGTGCCATTGATTTGCGATGACAGGGGTCATGGACAGAGTGGACAGAAGTTGGCTGCATTGCATTCTGCATGCTGTGTAGTGTATCGATCGATACCCAGAGCTAGCAGAGGTGAATGATGGAAGCATTTGATATGGCTCTAGCTAGGGCGCAGATAGGTTAGGACCCGGGGACCAAGTGCATTGTGTTTATGTGCAGACAGTGCTGGATCCAACATTCAGATTCTTGGCAGCTTCGCAGAGAGAAAAGATGGCCATGGAGGAAGGTCGTTTTGGTGCAGGGATTGCAGCTGCAGCCAATGGGGTTTTCGATCCTTGGCCAGGTCCATGCTTATCAGCATCCACTGCTGAAGCCGCCTGAGGTGAGGGGTCTACTGCTCTACTGACGATATGATAAACTTGAGCTGAACATAAGCAAGCATAAGCATTAGGAGGAAAAGAATCAATGGGGACATAAAATATATTAGCAGAAACAGAGGCGAAGGCTCAGGGGAACGCAATGTCTTTCACTTTATTCTGGCGCGCAGAAATATAATTCTATTCTGGAATGAAATATATATGATGAACTATCCCACTACGCGTCGACAGGTGGACGCACATCAAAAGGCCTCAAGACATCCATCCTTTTAGTGGTCAGAGATGCAAATGCCTGCTGCCCCTCCATCCATCTCCAATTAATTCTCCATAGATTAGAGGAGCCTGACTACTAATAACCCAATTAAGCTTGCTCCTTCTCCTTCAGTCCCTCTCCACTAGCTAGCCTATATGTGTGTATATATATTATATATATCTCTCGTACATATATGCCACAACAGAAACACTATATTTGCTTAAAAATGCTACCATGTACTACTGATGTACAACACAGCACCTAAGAGTAAGAAGGGATCGCAAATGCGAGCGCATTGGATGAGACAGAGTGAGAGAATCGGTTGATCGACAATATATGAACAATGGCCATGTTATTCTGTCGCGCGCGAGTAGGATTATTACAAACTAGTTTATTGACAGTTGGGAGTAAGTGGTTGCTGCTTTGCTTCAAGAATGTGATCTTTGCTATCATAACTACTATATGATGAGATTTTTATATATGCAGCAGTCTGCCGTTCTATATAAGAAATATAGTAGGAGCTATGGCTAGCGAGCAGATTAGGAGAGGACGGAGAAGCATCCTGGAAAATTCACCGGCGGATCGATCGATGGGGATGTTCTAGTCTTCGTGGTGCAGAGCGGATGGAGCATGATTTGCATACCAAAGAAATCTGGTCAAAATTAACAGGGCAGTAGTACAACAAGTTGCATGGCATATTCGTTGCCTGCCTATCCTACTCCTACTCTCGCAGGCTTGGGTGCTTTCCGGCCTCTTCCTCGTAGGGTGTGTTTAGTTCCCGCGAAATTCGAAAGAAAATGTCACATCGTGTCACCTCAGCACACTGTAGCATTTTGTTTTTATTTGGTACAAATTGTCCAAACTTTACGTAACTAGATTTAAAATGTTCATCTCGTAAAGTACAATAAAACTATATAATTAGTTTTTTATTTTATCTATATTTAGTACTTCATGCATGTGCCGGCATTTTGATGTGACGGGTGATAGGAATTCTGTATAGTAAATTTTAAAGTGATTTTAGGGATCTAAACATAGCCACACATACACATAGCAAAACCATAGTAGGCTCTAGGCTGCATTGTTAATTCCCTTGCCTGTCTATTCGTGGATAATTAGAAAGCCAGTAGTGGCCTGCCTGCAAGCCTAGATCCATATATATGCTTTGCCTGAAAGCTTAGAGAAGTAGATAACACTGGCATCTTCCCTGCCAAGACTCCAAGTCGTCAATCCAACTCATATGGGTGCCAAGAAACTGACTAAACTAGCCTTTTAAGCTGAATAAGCTTTCTTGTACACATAACTTGCTGAATGTTACTGAAACATTATTTCTCGCCATCTATTCAGACAGACAGTGAACTCATTTATATATATCCTACTATATTGTTTCCTCCACTTTGGACAGTGTCACCGTGAGATAGGGCAATGTCATCTACCCGTAAACAATGAGTTCATCATGTATAGGCAAACGAATAGCCTTGTTTCTTACAAATTAAATATATATATTTTTTTTCCTGGTGTTTGCAGCTACTTGTCTTGTTATGGAACACAGTTAGCAGGTCAAATTTGTTCCCCAGATGCTGATACATCCAAGTAAGTGATGAACCAGTCCATTCATCTGAGCTAATAAGGATAAGAGCAATAATGATCATACTGCATAGTGCATAGTGCATAGTACATAAACCTGCCCAACTATTATGGTGGCTATATATATACATTAAGGACTAGACTAGAAAGGCATTGGAGATTAAACAAAGGATGGGTGACCAAGACATTGCCAAATAGGAGTCCAAGAGGCAGGCAGGCAGGAAAGGAGAGGAGAGCCTGCATGTAATGTAAGGTAATCCCCCTTGGCAAACGACAAATCCAACAGCATGACACCACCCATATATACACTAAATATATATGTAATCTCCACATCAATGTCAGGAGGTTTCTTAATGCCCAAGTGGGCATGTTTATTAATTGGTGTCCAATGCAAATTAAACTAACAGGGCATTGCATTCAGATTTGGGAGCCAGTAGCAGCCAAGCAGGAGGGTCTGCTAATGCGCTGCTGCCTGTACACCTTGTATTGGCTGCTCTCTACCCGTGTGATTGGGTTACGCTCACCTCATCATGACACAATTACACGCAAATAATGTCTCCAATGATTTTTTTAGGATATTCCTCGCGATTCTGTCCATGTGACGTGGGCGACAAAGATCCTTTCCTTTCCTTTTGAGCATCCAGGACAGAGACAGACAGACACCATCCAATGCAAATGCAAGAGAATCTGTATATAGTCAGCGATTCAGTAACATATATATACAGAATACAGTATGTATAGATATATATCGGTGTTTGTTGTACCTTGGTCAGTGGAGAAATTGCTACTGAAATTGCATTTCACGCTCTCGAAACTAATACTAGTACTCTAGCACCTAGCAGTAAACCAATCGGAAGATTCTTCGATCCTAACATAACAGCCCTGCTCCCTGCAGCAGACAACACGCACTGTGGTAGTTCCTGTGTTCTGTTTTCCTAGGGAAGGTTGAAGAAATTTCCCAAGGGAGGAGATCACTTTTGTTTGAGTGTTTGACCGCGTAATTAAGGTTGGATAAAAACGTTACATCTATTTTTAGAAGAGCGCTAATAGATATAACATTTTTAGAAGAAAATTGGCGTTGGTTTCATATTTTTCTGATTTTAGAGTAAATTAACTATGAATTTTATATACTAAGACACATTTTCTATTATTTTTAGAAAATAGAAAACCGCCTTTGGAACCTGCCAGAGGGGACCAAATTTACCCGGTTTTATAGTTATAATCGAACTGACATGCTACTTTGGAGGTTGAAAAGTTTAGTTTACCCTATTATATTATACCTTATAAATCTGACCATGGCCAGTGAGTCGTGTGCACGCGCTGCAAGGTAAGCCAGTCAGCATCATCAGCTAGGTTTTTGGCTCCCACATGGAGGCGTGCGCTCGGTAACATATTTTAAACTCGTGCACTTTGCAGGCAACAACCGGCATGCATTTGTCACCTATATATGGTCCTCCATGTATAGCTAGAGATCGAGTGTGTGATCAGAGAGAGAGATCGATGATGGCAAAGCTTAATTAACTGCTTAAGTAATGAAAAGTTAGCGTGTGCACAATCCTAGCACGACACCTCTAACAGCAAAAGGCTAGCCAACATAAACTAATAAGTGATTGATTCCAAACCATTAAACAACTAACTGATTAAAGAAAAATACCTTCTACTTCGTAGGCAGAACACTTTTACAGGCTTGCAAATGCAAACCCATGGATGGATGCAATGCAAGGACTCTCACCACGAATATTCCCCGCCCGGCGAGTGATTACTATACAACACAAAAAGCAAGATATATGTGTATCTTCCATGAAAAAGCCATGATTTGATTAGTTAATTGACTAAATAGAGTACGAGGAGGCTATGGATGATTGAGTATGTTGTTCTTGCTATAGAGATGACAGCTGGCATTGCAATATCGCGATTACGATCGGGATGTCAATCGCGCTTGTGATCCTATGCATGTGAGAGCAAAGTGGATCCTTTTATTAACTAATAAAAATTCCCTTGTCTTTGATTTATGTATATTGGGTATTTTTTTTGTTATTACGTACTCTCTCCCGAGTCCATCGGTCTCTCTACTCACTTGAGCATAAGAGTCTTTTTTTTTTTTAGAATTACACCAGTACAACGCAGACGCTCACAAATTGCAGTTCACGGATTAGAGATAAGGGTTCCTAATTGGTGCTCTGGTATCAAGGGCAGAGCCAAGTGTTTTCATCAGCATCAGCTAACCCTAGTTATTTTTTTTTTTTGCAAACTCCACTATAGTTCCTCTTTAAGATCAACAAATTCTTCTTCTAATGAAGTTGGTATTTTAACACTATGTTTAGACTTTATTATTTATAGAACTGGACCCAATAAATCCCGTCACGGTGTAGCTTGTATAAATAGATACGTGTCATTAATCACATATGTTTTTTTTGAAACTATTAATCACATATGTTAGTGGAATGTTGAAAGACTTACTTGTCCGGATAGAATTCTACGTTTAGATTATAAGATACATAAAGCTGTTTTCTTTTTGCCATGTCCATTTCTCATACGGTGAGAGATCGAGTAGCTAGCACCTATAGCACCGGTACCAGGTATACGTGCCTGCCAAACGGAGATTCCAGATTCCTGCCGTTCGGTTTGTTGGGAATCTTTATTTGTTAATTATTTTTTTTAAAAAAAACTACCTTTTCTACACATATATGATGCCGATCGGTGATCACAAGATCTCATTGTTTATTATATAAGATTTAGTGCTAACACGCTTTGTCAAAAGCTAAATTATTCGATCTTGCTTAGAGTACTACTATATAGCTATTTGCATGCAATGGCAGCAGGGTTGTTCAATTCCACAGTATATATATTTAGACGCTCTGTTTAATAACACCTTAGTTATACTGTCATGTACTCCTAGATTGCAGGAAGTATAGTAGACTCATGCAGGCATAGTGGATGCTCACAAGAGTTACATGGTGTGGAGTGCCTAGGCACGCCTTTAATTTGCTTGGATCGGATTATATGTGACCACCAAAATGCCGTGAGAGAGAGCGCTGGGATATATATATATATATCTATATGTATGCGTACGTGTCTTTCATTCTTTATAAATGACTATATATATATAGTACTCTAAAAAACATATATGCCCTTCCTTTTTCCAAACAAAAGAACATAACCTAATTGATTCCTGGAGAAAAAGGGGAGCTGATTTCCAAGACCCTTTTAGCCGTCGTTCAACTGTCATAACAACGCCATCAAGTAACTGAAATGAGATGGTCATTATGCATGCTGCTTTCTCACTGGAGAATATGTATACGAAGTTAAAAAAAAAACGGCAAGTGTGCTTCGTAGACTAAGTGGGAGCGCGTTTTACAAATTCGCCCGCCTTGTTTTCGCGTTTTAATGGATTGGCCCGTGAGCCTTGTATATATAAATGCAAAAAAAAAAAAAAACCATGCATGGTCTTTTGCACAATTCACACTCTCTTAGCAAGCATGGACCTTGATATCATGGCTATTGTGTAGTTTTGGTGCCCCCTAAGATAGATCTACTCGTGTGCCTTTGCCAGTTTGCCCTATGAATAAAGGACTGAAAGAGTTCTTTTGGCCTACCATGATACTTTCTCAAATTGTAAGTTGTTTTCTTAATTGCTTTGCCAAAACGAACTATAGTTTTAAAAAGAGGAAATACTTTTATTTAAGTAAAATTTATGTAGAAAATATGCTCTCTTCCAACGGAGCCAAAAATGGTGATGACGTAGTTGAGAATGAACGGGCAATCAAGTATAATGACGGAGATGTTGTAAAAAAAAAGGATAAAGACGGAGAAGTGGAGCTGGCTCTTAAAAGTGTCCAATAAGATCATACAAAGAAATTGTTGGAGGGTGATTTTTATTAGAGCATTTCTAACATTTTTTTCTTAAATGATCTAACTAGAGAGACGTACATTATATACAATCCGCTATTCAACAGCTTTTCTAAATCTCGTTCAATGCTTAGCTTTGGAGAGCCACGTCGGCTCTATATGTCTTTACTGAGTAAGAAACCAGCAATAGATGATGAAAACATTTGGAGATCTAGTTGAAGAAGCTATCATATATATCCAAGGGGTTTTTTTTAATAAAAATCTCTATTCATATCAATATGGAAGGATAAAAATGATTCATAGAATTGCTCGATCGCTCCCCATGTTGTTTGTTCAGATTCCAAGCAAAGCTCAATTTTTTCACCCATCTCCTCAGGCCTCATTTACATGCAAGCGAAAAGTTAAAATTTTTTCACTCTCTCCATCACATCAATCTTTAACCATATGCATGAAGCATTAAATATAGATTAAAACAATAACTAATTACATAGTTTAATTATAAATCACGAGACAAATCTTTTAAGCCTAGTTAGTCCATAATTAGATACTACTTGTCAAATACAAACGAAAGTATTACGGTTAGAAAAATTCTAACTTTTCGGGATCTAGGCCTCAGTCGGAATTGACCAGTAATTGAATTGAATTGTCCCCATTCAATTATTTCAACTAGTGCTACTGTGAATATAGTGTGTAGTGTAGTGGAGCAGGGGAGCTAGGCAGGTAGGCAGCCGGCGGTAGGGAGGCCTGCATTGTGGATACGCTCTTGGACGCACGCAGATGCTGGGACGACGACGTGCCATAGCCAAGCACCGAAGAAGCACTGTGTGTGTCACTGTGGACTGTACGTGGAGGTCGATGCGTGGATGGCCCCGGCCTGCATGCAATGCAGATGCGTCCTCAACCACCAACCGGGTGGTTTTTAGATCAGACGAGTAACCCAAACTTTAACCAAAAAAAAACTAATAGAAAACAATACATCCTTTATCTACACGGTCAATTACTCATCCGTGTCCATGTGTCCTGGCGCCGTTTTGTCCAGATTATCCTTTAGAGAACGATACATATTTAGGAAATTTCGTTGATGAATCTTAATAGTAGCCACATATGTATACTCCATAATCTTGTGAGTTGTAGTTTCGATTTCCTCTTAAATTTTGCCAAAGCTCCACCACTGGATCTGGATTATGTGTTTCCTATATCTCTAAAAATTTTGTAGAAAGTTGAATTTCGATTGAACTTTCTACATGGTCTTGACATACAAATTTATACATATCAAGATATGGAGTACATAGTTTGCAAAACATAAAAATGGAAACGATGATATTAAATTGACAATTTATAAATAAGTCATATGTCTTCGTGCAAAAGAGGCTCAGTTTGAGAAACAAGAAAGACAGAGGCACAAGTGTTAACTCCACGCGTGGCATTTACATGGCACGTGAGATATAGTAAGGGCACCCCAACCTTAAAACCACATATTATTTTTCATAGATGTCCATATCTGAGAAACTTTTCATAGAAACTTCATAACCTTAAAACCACATATTACTTTTCATAGATGTCCATATCTGAGAAACTTTTCATAGATGACCATGCACCCCAACCTTAAAACCACATATTAACTCTTCAAATGAGGCCGTGAAATATTTTAGCCAATCACTTTCCTCTCCCTCCTATCCACACCTCTCTCGCTCCGGTTGTCGTCCCATGCGATCAACACTGGTGGGTGACAAATAGTGGTAGGGCGTGGGGGGTGGTGTGCTACAATGGCGTGGCGGTCGGGTTAATGAGTATGAGCAACACGACGTGGAACCGATCCGAGGTAAGTTGCGTAGGGGCGTATGATTGGAGTTTTGGTTGAAAATGATGGCGTCGGGGTGGCCACTGGGCAACACCACATCTGGCCATATCAGGCGGGGGCGGCGTGCTAACCGGTGCGAACAACGCGACATGGAACCGATCGGAGGTAAGTTGCGTAGGGGCGCACGGTCGGAGTTTTGGCTAGAAAGATGGCGTCGGGGTGGGCCCTGGCCATCACCACATCGCGGGGGGGGGGGGGGCGCATGATCCGAGTTCTTGCTAGAAAGGATGACGCGGGGTGCCCCGCACCGCATCGGTGGGGGTGGCTTGCTACAGTGGAGTGGCGGTTAGGGTAGCAAGTGTGAGCGCGCGCGACGTGGACTCGATCAGAGATAAGTTGCGTAGGGGCGCATGGTCCGAATTTCGGCTAGAAAGGATGGCGTTGCACGGCCGCAGATGGCCAGCACCACACTGGGCGGCGGCGGCGGCGGCGAGCGGTGCGCTACAGTGGCGTGGCGGTCAGATTAGTGAGTGCAAGCAGCGCGATGTGGACATGATCAGAGGTAAGTTGCGTACGGGCGCATGGTCCGGATTCCGGCTAGAAAGATATGGCGTCGCGCGAGGACTAGGGGTCGTTTTGCCTCTCTCTCATCTTTACTTCTCCCACATCTGCAAAATGCTTAGGTGATATTATAATTAATTAATAATGCTATAAAATTCATAGATAATAACCAAATGATGGACACGTAGCTGGTTTCCCTATCTATCCCAGCCTCTCTACAGTATTTCCCGCGAACCAAACGTCCCGCGGCATAAAAGTGCACTTGCTTTGTAATTGTAACGCCCCCGTTTCCTCCTCTTTCCGCCTCAGCTTCCGCCTGCGCTGCGCCTTTCTCCCTCCCCCCAAATCTCTCCATCTCCATCTCCACCTGGCTCCATCTCTCCATCTCCCACAACAGGGAGGGCGGGCGGCCTCAACAAAGTCCCACCGCGCCTTTCTTTGATGGGGCGAGGCCGCTGAGGCTAACAAACACTCGACCCAGGAGCAGAGCAGCAGAGGGGAGGCCAGGAGACACCACCAGTCCACCACCACCACCGGTGCGGTGACCACACTGCCGCTTCTTCCCTTCCCTTCTCCTCTTCCCTCCCTTCGCTCTCCTCCCCGGACCGGGACCAGGACCAGGAGAACCGCAAACCCACAGGCCGTGGCCATGGCGCAAGGTGAGTCAGCCCACCCCGCATACTACCGCGTTCCTTCTCGTCTCTTCTTCTTCATGTTCATGTTCATGGCCATAAAGATCACGCCTCCCACCTGTTTGCGTGTTTGTCTGTCTGCAGGAGCAGAACGGGACCCGGAGCTGTTCGCGGAACTATGGCGCGCCTGCGCGGGGCCGCTCGTGGAGCTGCCCCAGACCGACGAGAGGGTCTTCTACTTCCTCCAGGGTCACCTGGAGCAGGTCTGTTCCTCACTCTCTCTACTCTTCTCTGCAATTCTCTTTTATCTTTCCTGAATTCTTCTCTTAATTGTTTCTTGCCGCTGTGCTGTGCTGCCACTTGCAGCTTCAAGAGCCGACGGACCCGGCGCTGCTGGCCGAGCAAATCAAGATGTTCCAGGTGCCCAACAAGATCCTCTGCAAGGTCGTCAACGTCGAGCTCAAGGTAGTATAATTCGCTTGCTTTTCTCTTCTCGGCCGGCCTTCAATTTGGTGCCAGCCTCCGACTTGCTAACTCTTGGTCCTCTGTGTCTCTGCACCTGTGCCGCAGGCCGAGACAGAAACGGACGAGATGTACGCCCAGATCACTCTGCAGCCCGAACCAGATGTGAGTACACACACAGAGTGGACTCACTGGACCACCATCATTTTACTACTTGCTACTACTAGTTTTTCTTTTTGGTTGCTCAGTTTTTCTTTTTGGTTGCTCTCTGCTTTGCAAATGTCCTTTCTGCTGTCCCTCCCTAATTCTGCCCATCTTTTACTTACCCTTTTGGTTTTGGATGTGATAATTCTCAACTCTTCTTCTGTGCCCTTGCAAGTATGTCGAATTTTCTAGGCAGAGCACATTCAGTGAGTGTGCACTCGTATTGGGAGGATTTACTGTGTGGATTTGTCTTAAAATATTGCAATCTGTTGTTGTTGCTTGCAGCAAGTTGATCTGCCCACATTACCTGACCCACCCCTGCCGGAGACGTCAAGGCCTGTGGTGCATTCCTTCTGCAAGATCCTCACACCATCCGACACCAGTACTCATGGCGGTTTCTCCGTTCTTCGGCGTCATGCGAACGAATGCCTCCCACCACTGGTATGCATAATTCTCATGTTTTAAGCACTTCATATGGTAGGGTGTCGGAAAAATTTTTAGTTGTTTTTCATGTTAACCATCAGGATATGTCCATGCCGACCCCAACCCAAGAGCTTATCACAAAGGACCTACATGGATCTGAATGGAGGTTCAAGCACATCTACAGGGGTATGTACACAGTACAGTCTCCACTGAATTGTCTTGTAATCAATTTGGCCGCAGACCAAGGGAAAAATTTCTGCTTCTTAGTTTTGCAATTCTTGTTCTCTAGGCCAACCCCGTCGGCACCTTCTGACTACTGGATGGAGCACGTTTGTCACATCAAAGAAGCTGATTGCTGGTGACGCGTTTGTCTACCTGAGGTTAGATCTCAACTGAACTTAAATGAACAGCTTGTGCATCCAAAGAAAAAAAAGGGAAACCTTGTGCACATGGTCATGTATCAAGTATATGTACATCTTACACGGTACCATGCTTTTTTTGTAGGAGTGAGACAGGAGAGCAGCGTGTAGGAGTGAGACGCCTTGTGCAGAAGCAAAGCACAATGCCAGCATCTGTTATATCAAGCCAAAGCATGCATCTTGGGGTGCTTGCAAGTGCATCACATGCTATTAAGACTAATTCCATTTTCCTAGTGTATTATAGACCAAGGTTAGACACTTCCTAACATAGATTCTTCTAATATTACTGTTCTTATTATTCGCTGTTAATTGTTTTTTTTTTTTGTTTCCTCAGGTTGAGCCAAAGCCAATACATCGTCAGTCTGAACAAGTACCTTGAATCTAGTAAAATTGGATTTAATGTGGGCATGAGGTTTAAGATGAGTTTTGAAGGGGAAGACGTCCCTGTGAAGAAGTAACTATTCATCCTCTCATCTTATATGTTTCTCCTTTAATTTGTTGCTCATGTGTTGCCGACTTGCTGTCCTCTCATGCTGACATGATCAGTCCATCTCTTTTAACCCTGTAGGTTTTCTGGAACTGTTGTCGATAAAGGAGATCTTTCTCCACAATGGCAAGGTTCTGAATGGAAGACATTGAAGGTAAGATCAGTTTGATCTGTTTTATTTGTTATCATTACTTGACTCTTTTTTTTTCTTAGACAAGATGCTGAACGTCTTCTGAATTTTCTTTGTTTAGGTCAAATGGGACGATGCCACAAATTTCAATGGCCCTGAGAGGGTTTCCTCTTGGGAAATTGAACCGTTTGATGCCTCTGCACCTGCCATCAACATACCTGTGCAACCATCAATGAAAAACAAAAGGCCTAGGGAGACGGCTGAAAGTCTGGATATTCATGCGCTGGGTATGACACTGAAAATTTCATATTACTTGTCTTCCAAAAAGATCTATGGAAATCAGGGTCTAATGTTCTTAATTTTGTAGAATCTGCTCAAGAATTCTGGCTCTCAGGAAGGCCTGAACAGCATGAGAAGACAAGTATAAGCTCCAACGAACCCAATTGTATATCTGTACATCAAGTTGCTTGGACAAGTGAGCGCGCAGGACACAGTGCCATGAGTAGTTCAATTTGCCAGAATTCTGCAGTAATTGGGAGCTGGTTCAAGGACTTCAATTCCTCAAGCAAAGGGGCCTCCCCTTCCTTGCCAGAGATTTCTCAGAAACTGTTTCAGGTCACCAGCAACGATGCGAGGGTTCCTCCTTGGCCTGGGCTCTCTGGTTATCAAACTAAGGAGCCCTCTTCCAAGTTGTCTTGCAACACTGCTCCGTGCAGCTACCAGACCGAGGAGGTTGCTCCAAAATTTTCCAATGCTATCGAAGAAAAGAAGGAACCTGGCATGTTCCGTCTGTTTGGTGTCAATTTAATTGACCATACTAGGAGTAATGTTACTGCTGACAAGACTGTGGGAGTAGGGGAAACATCGTTGCGAACTGCTGGTTCTTTTGAAGACTCTGCTCAGCTATCAGCACTTTCAAGAACGCACTTGGTGAATGAAAGCCCCCGAGAAATCCAAAGCCATCAGAGTTGCAGTGGAAGAAATCGTATTAAGGTAACTTGTTTTTGTTTTTCTCTTCTCTTTCTCCATGTCTTGCCACTTAGACTGTTGTGTAACCTGTGTGTTTGATCTGTGCTAGGTTCAAATGCATGGAAATGCTGTGGGCAGAGCTGTGGATTTAGAAAATCTGGATGGGTATGTACAGTTGATGGGTGAGCTTGAAGAGATGTTTGAGATAAAAGACCTTGACTCCAAAGAGGAATGGAAGGTTACTTTCATTAACGATGAGAATGAGGCAATGGAAGTCGGAGCTGTTCCTTGGCTGTAAGTGCATATCCTTCTGAAAAGAAAACTAGACTGGAGATTAATTAATACTATATATTGTTGTGAATAACACACATTATAATGACTCGTGCAGGGAGTTTTGCCAGGTGGTGAGGAAGATCGTGATCCATGCCATTGGAGACGGGAGCCATATGGAGGCTTGCCCTTGCCCGAGGCAGGATGGGAAGAGGGACTTTTAGAAGAAGGGATGCATGGTAACTGGGCAGGGGGATGGAAGGTGGGTTTTTGGAGCCTTTGACGAAATGGTCGTTTTGCTGGGCCAGTTTATGGATGTAGCTGAAACATGATGGCGTGCGTAGCTTGTCGATGACGAAGAAGGCAACAGATTGGTTGCTGGCGTCAGTTCTTTCTTCAGAAGAATTCAGTGGAAGGAAGAAGTGATGTAACATAGGCTTTGCAGAAAAAAAAAGAAAAAGATTTGATAATGTGTCTTTTAGTTTGGTTTGGTTTAAACAAGATGACAGTTAATGCGTGTCTAGTAATCTGCCTAAGCTTAGTGAAAGCCCTAGTGGCAGGCAACAAGCAATAACAAGGATGGATGTATAAGATAGACCTTGGTTATGTAAGTTGTGTAAATATTCTGTTAGTAAGTATATATCTTATATATATGGGAGGTGTTACTATTATGATGACATTAAAAATTGGGTGACATCCTTGACTCGTTTGTATTGCATGCACTGTGTTGCAGTGCTCCGTAATCTCATGTGGAAGAAATTTGTAGCCCAGCTCGAGATTAAATACCAGGCCGGTGTGACGGACGGCCCAGCTGACCTGTCACGCATGCAGATGGTGTGAACTGTGAGGACAGGCACAAAACCCACCGCCACCGGCACCAACCGCCGTGCGGTCGCGTCTCGCCGCCGGCCTCCCACCTCGAACGGTACCCAGTCCCAAGACACCGGCCATGCCAACCCAAACCCAGCAAAGAAATGAAAGTTTCTGTAACACTTCAAGTGTTATTGTATAATTGCATTGCTTAATATATGCATAAGCATCATGCATCTAAATTTTGTCATTACTTTATGAATGTATTAAAGTGTTTAAATTCCAAATTCAAATTCAAATGTTGAAAACCCTAGTTTCAAAAATATCAAGAAATTGGCTATGGTCCAAAAAGCAAAAATGTAGTTCAAATTATTTTGAGCAACTTTTATATTGAAAAAATTTTAAGTTTCAATATGAAATTTGGAGCAATTGAAAAAGGAGAAAAATTCCCTTTACTTCTACAGTAACACGACCTATGTCCCTTTCCCTCCCTCACTGGCGCCGGTGTCCGTCGTGGCCATCGAGGCCCTTCTCGTGCTCGGTCGCGCGACCCGCCGCGTGGTCGACGCCGCGAAGGCTCCTGCCATCTCACCGTGCCGACCAAGTCGAATCCGGCCACTCCATCTTCTCTTCTTCCTCATTTTCTCTCCCTCCGTTGCCACCGGCCCCCCGAAATTCGCCCACACCGCTCGGCCATTTTCCAATTCATCTCGCTCATAGCTCCGCCACGAGCTACTCTTCCTCCCCGACCCCGCCGTGCCCTGTGCCATCGCGAGGTGAGCCTCCTCGTCGCGCCGCCGCCATGGCCGCCATGACCGCGAGCTTGGTCTCGCGTGGCCAGCTCTCTCCTGCCTCCCTTCCTTTCTCTTCTCTAGTGTTTTAGAGTCGCTCTATCAGGTAGAAGCTAGGACCGAAGACCTTGTTGGCTCTAGCGCCTCGACCTCGCCGGAAACCGGCCGGCCACTGGTGCTCCGTGCGCCGTCACCGCCGCGTGTCACCGCTATAGTCCGAAACCCTAACTCGTGTCATTAGCTAGCCTATCGTGTGCGGGAGGTCAAGACAAGCACCGTGATGCTGGTCTCGTTGCCGGAGACCTCGCCGTCGGCAAGTTTCACCGCCGGCCGAGCGTCCGCCGGTCGTGCTCTGCTCGAGGGCCATCCAGGGGCATTGTATTGTAAATAGGAATAAGTCCAGGGGTCTTGATGCAAAGTTTGTGACTCATGTGAATAGTGCCAAATAATGTTTAGGACTTGTTTGTAATTTTTTAAAAATACAAGGACTTTTATGCAAGTCTGCCAGGCCGCGCCTGTCCAGGCCGCGCTGGGCCGGCCTGCCTCTCTTTTGGGCCGCTCGCGCACGCGCTGCTGCCACCGCACCGGGCCGGCCTGCGCTGCTGGGCTGGACTGCCGCAGCTGGGCCGCTCGCCCGTGCTTGGGCCACGCGCACGCGCACGCCGCAGGCCGAGCTGGGCTGAGCCGGCCAAATCGGCCCGTGTGCCAATTTTTCTTTTAGAAAATGATTTTTCAATTTAGATTTGAATTCAAACTTTGAAATTTCATAACTTGAGCTAGAAAGGTCCAAAAATGGTGAAACTAGTTTTGTTAGTTTTGTTTTATTGTGGTCTACATGATGAAGTCATAAAAATTTCAGTTTGGTAAATTTTTATATATAGCTTTTATTTATTAAAAGAAAATCTTTTTTAACTTGTAAAATTAATAACTAGGGGTATATTTATCCAAAAGTTATGAAACCAAGTTTATTAAATTTGTTTTGGTATTCTCTAGTTAATAGGAAGGTTAACTTTGTTGTTTAATCATTTTCTTTATATATCATATTCTTTTAATACATGAAATGATATGTTTAATTGTATCTCTTTATTTTATATGACATGTCAAACACGAGGTTTTATATACTTAAACTTATTAAAGTAAGATCTTAGATGCAGGTGTTAGGTCCTTAACTGAGGATGAATTGTTATATGTTAAGTTATGTAGTTTTATTAAGTGAGTTTACTTTCTATAAGAAAAGTAAAATATTTTTGTTATAATGATTCGAATAGAGCCGGAAAACTCGGTAAACGAGTTTCTAGTGATATGGTTTGATCAACTTGTCATCATAAGCATCATGTCATCATCACTATCATCACTTATGCATTCATAATTCTCATCCTATGCATATGCATGCAATAGGTGCGCCAGCAGGAGTGACCCTGTTGGAGTTCGAGGGAACGTGCCCGCAAGAGCAGGAAAATCCTCTGAAGAAGAAGGTTCAGATGGTCGAACCCGACGCTGGAGAGGAGGTCGTTCTTGAGTGCCCACTGCCCGAACCCGCAACATTCGTGAAAGGCAAGCCCCGGAGTATTTTAACTCCCTAACTTTTTATAATATATTAATTATGATATGCTTGTTGCATTAAGTTCTAGGATTTGAATTGAAATCCTTGCTGCATTTACATCCTTCCTTGTCCAGTTATTATCCTTAACATCCTAATGATATGATACCGTAGTATTGCTTAGCTATGCTTAAACGATAAAGTCGAGTGATTATGAATCACTTGCGAGAATTAGGATGATGGTTCACGGTTGGCTATATGTGTTATCGTGCAAATAACCATATGGATGTAAATCGACGGTAAGGCGGAACATGGAAGTTACAAGATCGACGGACCTTGTTAAATGAAATGTACCGTCATGCTGATTAATCACCTCCAAGGAATGAAGCCCTTCTTTGTCATGTTGAACAGTGCCTAGCACTTAGCTGGTTGGATCCGAGGTTATCCGCCGCAAAGCCTAGTAGCTCAACTCAGGCCGAAAATCGAGGAGTATTAAGTGCTCACTACTGGGGTGGTATGTACATACTAGCCGTCATGTCTGTAAGTCCATCGGCACGGTGGTACCCAGATGAGGACCATGTCCGTAAGTCCCATATCAGGTGAGTTAAAATTCTTGACCTGGCTTGGTGACCCCCATGGGAGTGAGGCGCTGCTTGGATCTGCGATTCCTGAGTTGTACGAACTGTGTTCTACGGCTACCCTTAGCGGGGCTTGCCGGAAGATTGTTAGGAATATTTTTTCAGCTGGGTAGTAATCAATTCGAATCGCCATTGTCTCCTGGATAGTGAGAAGCTTGACGGGAACATCTTCATACTTGAAAATATTAAATTGCTTGGATGGTTAATGATGCTTCACAAGATAGCTGTTGATGAACCTGATATGGTTATGTAATTCTTTTCTCTTTTGCTTGTTTAACATAGGGGCAAACATAGATGACAGGTAATGAATATTAACTTGATGCTAATAATAATATGGTTACTCTCCTCACTTAAGGCTTTTTATGCAAAAAAATGAATAAGCCAACTCCATCTATAATAGCCTTGCATAATCCTTGGAGTCTTTATTTTTGGTTTACGACGGGTAAATCTTGTTGAGTACAATTGAGTACTCAGGGTTTATTCCTTCTTGTTGCAGATGACATCTTCTATAATGGTTGCTGTAAATATTACCTTCTCCCTGCTGGGAATGAAGACTAGACCTTTGGGCATGGTCTCTATTATTATCCTTATATCATAATGCTTTTATAGGATGTGAACTTGAACTGACAATGTAATCCTTAAAACTATGGATTTAGTTTTAAAAACTATATTACTTCCGCTACTTTATATTTTGGTTTGTAATAACTAAAGTGTACTCCGATGTATGTAATCTATATAGATTATCTTTAAAATGTTGTAACAGATGATGTGATTATACTGAATTACTACGATTTTGGTTTGTTGCGAGTTGGTTTGAACTTCTTCGTGATTTCGTTGGACTACTGGGTTTATATAAGTGAAAGTATGTGAGTATCAACGTGTTAGCGGGGACATCCGTACTTGATCTTGTATAAATTGGACGGAACTTCCGTGACAGTTTCTTTCTTATGTCGTGCTGTCGGAGAAAGACGAGTATACGAAGCACGCGTGTGGTGGCATTAGCTAGGCTCATAATATATAGGACATTTGCTACAAATTTTCCATGTAGGACATTAGCTAGGCTCATAATATGTGTCGTTGTAGCAACACTTGTGACAGAGAGAATGTCTTGCCATCACTCCCCACGTTGTGGCACGCATTGCCGACATTAGAAAAATCGACTAGGAGACAGGAGAGGAGGTGAGATAAATAGTTGGTTTTCTTTTTCTTAACTATGGATCTAGTAGTCCATGAAGTGCTCGTGGCTCAACAGAACTGATGCCGATTATAATACGTGGTATGGGGACATGGATATCCTTATATAAGCAACTAATTAGAACATCCTCGTGAACCATGGCCAAATCAAACACAAGTTAGTTCTACGGTTGTAGTACGCAAGTAAAATAGTTAGGATGAAGTTTAAAATATAGCTCCACTATTGCATTTCTGAAGCTACACCCCACACACTAAAGGGGGTCTTTAAAGTGAAATTATGTCATTTCTATTTCCGCTTTGATTCATTTGACTTGTTACCACCTAGTTTGAAAAAAAAAAATCCAAAAAGTACAAAGGAAAGTGCAAACATTTTTATTCCTAGATGTATTTCTATTCCAAGAGTTGTCTCACAATGAGGTAAACATAGCAGAGGAAACTTAAATCCTACACACTACACATGGTTATTAAAGAAGGGGAACCAAAGCATGTATGATTGGTAGCTTGGCAGTTATTGGCATGTCTCTTAGTTAATGATTCGCTGCGGCTACGGCTGTTATTGAGTAAAAAAATTACGTTTGCAAGCCTGTTTATTTTTTCAGTCAAGTCTTGCAATTGATAGCCAATTAGCTAGCCAACTTTAGTTAAAATTTGGGCTAATTTTGAGCCCAAGTAGTAACCACCGGATGACAGCCTAGGAAAGCTAAAAAAACGGCCTAATCACCCTACCATGGCGGCATAATAACACTACACAATTGAAAGTACAGGAGGCTTTTCCTAAATAATCCATCCCCTTCCCTGTCCTTCCCTCGCCGGTGCCGGTGCCCGTGCCGCTGCCGCCTGCCGGGAAATAATCGAGACCCAAACCTTCCTCCCCTCCCCTAGACTAGACCGAGGAGGGAGGATTCGGCCACACGATCCTCTTCCGCCAAGACCTACGATGCCGACCCTCGCGGCCTCCCGCCGCTCCTCCTCGTCCGCGACAGCCAAGCGCCCCGCGATGGACGAGAACGCCGCCGCCGGTGGACCGCGATGGACGAGAACGCAGGCCACGAAGCGCGTCGCGCTCGGCAATATCACCAACGTCGCCGCTCCCGCTCCAGCTCCAGGGAGGAGGGCCGCCGTGGGGAAGGTCGCGCCGCCCGCCATCGCCAGCGTGGTACGTACGCCGACGCCTTCTCAGGGATCGTTTCTACGATTGCAGAATTTCATGCGGAAAGCAACTTGTTCCGCTTTTATCGGGGCCAAGATTCTTGCCTGGGATGATCAATGCTTCTCTTGGCCCCTTGACTTGAGATACTGATCGATGGGATTATTCCCAGTTTCTTGGTTCCGCGGTTTCTTGATTTCGAAATGCGGTCTACGTTTTCATTACAAGGGTTGTCTAATAATAAATAACTAGCAAATATGTCCGTACGTTACAACAAAAATGATAATTTATGTCATTTGTTTTAATACACTTTAGAATCATATAGCGTACGTTGGTTGGACGTATGCTATCTAACTCACATAAATATAAATCATGAGTATAGACGACTATGTCTATGACTAGCGACGTCACACGTTTATTTTACAGTGTGCGATGGCAGCAGCTGTCCTCAACAGCGGCGCTAAGGCCAGTGGCAGCTCCCGTTCATTTGGCCTTGTCTGCCTCGCTACCGCCATCATGACCTTCCACGTCCAGTCCAATGCGGACGAGGTCCTCGCAGCGTCAGCTAGCTAAGCTCGCCGCCTCCCCTAGACAAGTGAACTTGGTTGGCAGTGCAGACTGCGGAAGCCGGGGCATGGAGTCTTGATCTGATTTCCACTTGGATCAATTCGTGCTAGCCAAGCTCGCCGCCTTGCCTGCTGAGGCACGTCGCGGGCACTTTGGGCGACCTGGAGGCTTGATCAGATTTCTAAATCGATCGACTTGTGTATGGGTGGATTGTTTTGATTTTATAAGCCATTTGTGTTTTCGGGGCTATTTTTATTTGAGCTTGGATTTGGATGGGAGACCATCCATAATGATAAGTATCAAAGTTAAACGACAACAACACAGGCAATTCTCATTCATGTCAAGTTTTTTTGACTATTTTTTTCATCTTTGCTGTTGCGTACTATTCTTGTTGGATTTGGATTTACCTTTTACCCGATCTTCACCGTCCAATAGAAGTTAGGATGCCATAATTAAATATCCTGGTTCTAAATGGACTCTGAGCGCAAACTGAAGGAGAGACAGAAAATTAAATATAATCCTAATTCTGTACAGACTGGACGTAGAGGAGAGGAACCTACCGTCACCGATCCAAACACGGAGGTGAAAGAAAATTGGGTGGAGAAATTTTCGCCTTTTATAGATAGATATAGATGTAACCTGAATCGGCAATTCCTACAGATTTTGTGATTTCCTACTATTACTCGGAATGAAGGGCGGCCCTGGTGTAAGCGGTAGAGCTTTACCGTCTGTGACTAAGAGGTCCAGGGTTCAAGCCCTAGCCTCTGCATATTTGTGCAGGGATGTCTACTGGTTATTTTTCCTTCCCCAGACCCCGCAGTGCGGGAGCCTACGGCACTGGGTACGCCCTTTCTACTATTACTCGGAATCAGTCTTGAACTCTTTTTCCCCCCTTGTGTCTTATAAAAAGGAGGAAACCTGCAAGATTTCTTCCTCTTGTGCTGCTTTATTGAAGCTCCACCTCAAGGACTTGTTACTACTTATTATTGGTTGGATTCTGCTGGGTCGAAAGATTAGACCATATTAGTACAGATGTATCGGCATTTTCAAAAGAAGGTTCCTTGGTTTCAACAACATGGCAATCTTTTTTTTTCTTTCTTTGCTTTGGAATCTTCTCTTGTCAGTCAATAACACAACATGATACTGCATCTGTAGTGTTGCTATATATGGTTTTTTTTTTAGGTGATTGGTGTAGATCCCGAACCAAGTCTTGAACTAACTAATCTGTTTTGTTCAAATCTCATGCAGAAATTGAAAATTGCAACCTCAGAAGCACCCTTGAAGAAACCATATTCAGCAAATGCACGCAATGTGACCTCCAATCGTAGTTCTGCTGTGAGGTCGGCTTCCATCAAGCCAGCTCCACGATTATCACGCCTTAACAGCAGTACAGTGCAGAAGCATAATGTTCCTCCTCGTAAAGTGCCTACCACTGTCGATGTGCCCACTCGTGCTCCAGCCTTGGTACCCTGCAGCAGTTTCATGTCACCTGGAGATTCAGTTTCTATTGATGAGACAATGTCGATCTGTGACTCAATGAAAAGCCCGGACTTTGAGTACATAGACAATGGGGATTCCTCAGTGCTGGCTTCGTTGCAGCGGCGGGCAAATGAACATTTGCGTATATCAGAGGATAGAGATGTTGAAGGTCTGCTGAAATTTATGAGATTTGACTTTCAAGTGCATTTGTTAAACTTTTTTCTGATTCGTTTATGTGTGGTGTGGTTTCTTTTGCAGATAGTAAGTGGAAGAAAAATGCCCCTGTCCCAATTGAAATCGACCGCTTCTGTGATGTGGACAATGACTACGAGGACCTACAGTTGTGCGCTACTCTGGCTTCCGAGATCTACATGCATCTGCGAGAGGCTGAGGTTGACGAGGACATCGCCATGCTGGACACACCGACGCCATGTTCTTCCCTAAGTTGCAATTCGTCTCCAACTCAGTTGCCACGTCGTTCTCGGATTCAGCATACATGTCGTCGCTGTTTCGGTCATAATTTTCTCATACAACATCGAAACGGGGCGATCTTGGACTCGTTGGAAAGGGGACGACGGCGCCGTCGTTTTGGATCTGGTCCCAGCTCCAGATCTTTCGTGGATCATTCTGTGTGATCACGAAAAGGTGCTGCGTCACCTATTTTGGGCCAACTTGGCCATGTATCGAGTCGGGCCTTGAGCCCAAGTTGTGGGCGCCCAACCCCTGGCCGCCTCCAACCCTAGGACGTCTATCTTATATATTCCACGTAGCCATCGCTGTTGAGACTCGGGTTTTGCTTTAGATTAATCTGTCTTTGAACAGTCGCCGTTATCGGTTTGTAAAACCCCACTTCATGATCTTAATCATATATTTGCAGATTGTCCCATTAATTGAGCTGCGTTCTTTCGAGTTCTTGCTTGTGTTCTTCGTTTCGCAGGCAGGGATTAGCCTTCGTGGCGAGGTCAACCGGTTGGAGACACGGTTGATAAGCAGAGGAGTCGTGGTGCTAAGATTGCAGGGTTCGGGTCTTTGGATCTGAAGCCGGATCGGTGTGTCGTGCTCCACCAAAACGATAGTTATCTCAATCTGACGGAAGATCAGGGAATCATGTCCCCATCAAGTGGTATTCAGAGCTAAGGTATACCGTCAGATTTACGTTTATCCCTAGTTTTTGAGTGTTTCGTTTTTGTCCCATAGTCCAAAGCCATATTCAATTTCCTGTCCTAGAACCCTTTCGCGCTTTAGCCTTTGCATAATTCAGTCCAGAATCCGTAGTGTTGAATTTGTGTCCTGGTCAGGGTCTTGTTGCTGGTAGGTTGTGTTAGATTTCAGTCGTGTGTTTTTCCTTTCAACGTTGTCCCTTCCACCGTTCCAAACAACAAGTCGAATCACCACATTACTCGACTTGCCCCCGCCAGCCGCCTTGTGTCGACTCTCGCCGCCGCGCAAACCCTAGATAGGTCGTCAGCCGCTCTTTGTTGCTTGCATCGCAGCCTTCCTTAAATCATCTGGTGAATACCTACTGCTGTGATCGGTGTTGGAGTTTAGGGCGCTTCGCCCTAACTGCCGACTGCCGTGTTGTGCCTTCCGAGAAAACATAACTTGAGATACCTTCGGTAAAACAGGCATAACTTTTCGCTCGTTTATCAGAAAAATCTAAAATTTTTACAGCAGCTTCTTGACTCCATTTGGAGCCGACCCAAACTCGCCTTTGGCCTGTTTGGTTTCATCAGAATTGCCAAAAAAATTCAGGAAAATAAAGAAAAAAAAATTGTCAAGGTTCTTGCACGCTTTTCAGAGAACGTGCTGATTTTCTGTAGACCACATCTCACCTCAGTTGTCGGTGCTATTTTTTTTGGTTACATCTTTTGTGATCCTTGTTCAGGAAAAAATATAAAAAAATAGTGAAAAAATAAAAAAAGTTTGATTCCTACTAGTGCCTGTGGGAAAAATCCGAGAAAAAGACAAAATCCGAGCTATTTGCTTGTTCTGTGATTGCGTGTGCTACATTGTGCTTTATGCTTCATTCATACTTGTCTATCCATCATACTTGTACTTCTTTTGTCCTTGTTCACACACTTTTGGTACTTGGAACACGTTAGGCCAGCAACAAGCATAAGTACTTTGGACTAGAGTTCAGCATTGCTCGCTGTTACTGAGTTGTGCGCCATATATATACATATATTTTCTATTTCTGCGCCTTCCAAGCTTCACATTATCTTCAGATCAGTTTCTATTGATGAGACAATGTCGATCTGTGACTCAATGAAAAGCCCGGACTTTGAGTACATAGACAATGGGGATTCCTCAGTGCTGGCTTCGTTGCAGCGGCGGGCAAATGAACATTTGCGTATATCAGAGGATAGAGATGTTGAAGGTCTGCTGAAATTTATGAGATTTGACTTTCAAGTGCATTTGTTAAACTTTTTTCTGATTCGTTTATGTGTGGTGTGGTTTCTTTTGCAGATAGTAAGTGGAAGAAAAATGCCCCTGTCCCAATTGAAATCGACCGCTTCTGTGATGTGGACAATGACTACGAGGACCCACAGTTGTGCGCTACTCTGGCTTCCGAGATCTACATGCATCTGTGAGAGGCTGAGGTGACACATTTTTCCCTGTACCCTGGTGCCGATATGGTTTCCGTCAAACCCTGAACATAAGGAATTGCATTTTGGAGATAAAATCGCTGTGCATGTAGACTGCATTGGGTCAACTAACAAAAGCCCTACATTGATGTCCCCAAACAAGCAATGCCTCAATATGCTTACTTCAAGTGTGTTCAATCATATATAATTTCTGTTTCTCAGTGTGGGAGCGATTTCTGTTTTTTATGCGAAGTCTTTCTTATTGGTGCACTAATGAAGCTCGATTCGGACGAAAGAATGCTATTTCTGTTTTCAGAAAATTTGATCTAGATTGATCTGTATGTTAGTGAATCCTAGAAAATATATATGTTTCTTCCTTCATTGTCACTAATAATGCTGCTTTACTTTCTGCAGGCAAAGAAAAGACCATCAACTGACTTCATGGAAACGATTCAAAAAAGTGTCGACGCAAGAATGAGAGCTATTTTGATCGTGGAAGTAAGGCTTTTCTGCTAATCATAAAGAAAAGCCGAAAGCAGAAGCACAATTGATTAACTACATTCATGATTTTGATTTTCCACTGTATTCATATGATTTTCCTTCCTGTAGGTTGCTGAAGAATATTTTCTTAGGTTGCTGAAGAATATTTTCTTGTTCCTGATACTCTGTACCTGGCAGTTAATTACATTGACCGTTATCTTTCTGGCAACGAAATCGATCGCCAGAGGCTGCAATTACTTGGTGTTGCTTGCATGCTTATAGCTGCGTAAGTTCTGCTAGTTCTCCTTACATTTATTTCTTCAGTTATCTGCACACTATGCATATCAATTTTGAGATGTTGCAAAATTCGAATCCAGAAAATACGAGGAGATATGTGCACCCCAAGTAGAAGAGTTCTGCTACATAACTTACAATACTTACTTCAGAGATGAGGTCTGTGATATATTACTTCCAACCATCTCCTCTTTTTGTCTATTATAGACCATATCCGATAGTCTTTTGTTTGTCATTGTCTCTAAATAACTTGTTCATTAACAGGTTTTAGAGATGGAAACTTCTGTGCTGAATTACTTGAAGTTTGAAATGACAGCACCTACACCAAAATGCTTTCTGAGGTGCTTTTCTGTTTTATTTCATTTATTTAGTAAGATTTATGATTATTGTACTAACCTACACTAACTCTTTTTCTTACTTACAACAGGAGATTTAACCGTGCCACACAAGCTTGTGATGAGGTACTACTGTATAGTCAGCTTCTGGTCACTGAAAGGAGGAATTCCTTAAGTGACATATATGGTACCATTTCACTGACAACTTCTCTTGTACAGGATCCTGCTTTGCATCTCGAGTTCCTGGCCAATTACATCGCCGAGCTATCACTGCTGGAGTACAATCTACTCTGTTACCCTCCATCACTAATAGCTGCCTCATCTGTTTTCTTGGCAAGATATGTACTCCAGCCAACAAAGCATCCTTGGGTAGGTGGCATAATCATGTTGCTTTTTCCATACATATATTTGTAGCAGTTGCCCGCTGAAATGTCTTTATGAGCTAACTTACGCATCTTATTGTGAAATTGGAGCAGAATTCCACACTTGCTCATTACACAGAGTATAAGCCGTCGGAACTAGGTGACTGTGTAAAGGCCTTGCACCACCTTTTCAGCGTTGGTCCAGGAAGTAACCTTCCAGCAATCAAAGCAAAATACAGTCAACATAAGGTAACTGACTGGCCCTGGTCCCGATTGTCTTCAGTTAACAAATCTGTTGCTAGTATAGTACTAATGCCATCCTCTCCCTTTCCTTCATCAGTACAAATTTGTTGCAAGGAAGCAGTGCCCACCGTCAATCCCTACGAAATTCTTTCGAGATGTAACATGCTAGACATAGAAGCCCAGCAGGAATAGTTCCAGTTGCTTACTGAATTCTTCTGCATAGGGCACAGATGCCCAGCCGCATGACTGTGCAGGTGGTTCGTTGGTTGATGCAGGACGTGCTGATGATCCCTGTTGTTTTAGGTGATTAGGAGAGATCGATGCCTTTGAGTTTGTTGGTCATGTTAGTGCATTGGCGTGATTTCCTTCTGGAGTCGCAGTCACTGGTGTTCCTTAGACCAACGTTTGCAGGCGCTTGTCGGAGTTGTGTTGTAGTCTTGTAGAGCTGACCAACATCTCGTTTGTAATGTCAATAGTAGCACTGAATAGAGTCACATTCACTGGTGTTATGTAAATTACACCGCATGTAAATTGAGGTTTAGGGGTGTCTTGGTGTGGCGTACTCATTGTTACCAGTTTTTTTTATTAATTGCCTCTGGAGGCGGCCATGACATATGCCGAGGCTGCTGTCATTGCTCCGCATAGGCTTCTCGGGGGCCCCAGCCCGGCCCATGATTAGCTACCAGGCCGGTTGACTGGCGGCGGCGGCACGGCGGGCAGGCACGCACAACTGCAAAACCAACGCAATTTTTTTAACTAGCATTTTTATAAAATATATAATCAACTCTGTCGATTTATTGCTACAACATGAACACTTGGAGTTCACTAACATTGGAGAATCTTTGGAAGTTTAATTTAAGTATAGTTTACTTGCTAAACTAATGGATCTACTAAGTTAACAGAAGAAATAGCAACTTTAAATTTTGTCGTTCATCAATAGTCTTCTATAATAACTTTCTACACATTTTTGCATTGAGAACCCCCAATTATTTACAACCAACAGACCCTTTTAAAAATTTTCTTTTTCCCTTTCACTTTTTGATCTAGAACCCTTTATTTTCTTAACTTACTCATGACTCTAATTTACTCCGATCTTTCAAGAAAATCAACGAACGAGGAGTGGATATAGAGTTTCTCTCCAACGCGGAAACTAACAAGTGGAGAGGATATTTGGCAGCCTTTTAGTTTTGAGGATCTCTTTTATCACATTGTTGGTGGACACTTATTTACTTTTGCTAAAAAAATCAAAATAGATAGTTGTTTTTACAAAACTTTTGGAGATACTCCTAAAAATATTCCATTTGAAATTTAACAAAGGCATCACAGATATATCTCATTGTTTTCATATGTGAATTTTTTTTCAAGTTTGGTAGTACTCATTAGAAAGTGGAGGTCTCATCTGCTTTGACTCTAGTTTTTTCGTGCACTCTATTTAGGTGGATTCCCCGCGTGTTGATGCGGAAATTTAAGGTTATTTATATAAATTGCAAACATATAAACCTTAAGGGTCTGACAGATCATGTTGCTGCGAAAATTGCTGATGATTTGGAATAAGATTATTTATACAAAGGGATAATAAATAATTATAAGTTAATATTAGTGGATGACATGATATAATGCTAGTGGACGATGTGCCTTGATGACATGTAGATCATAGTTGCAAATGTTAGTTAACCATAAATGCATCCGATAGTTGACTAATGAGGTCGGTAGCTTATAATGATTGTGGGGCTTGGTGATAACGCGACATAAGGATATGCTAGAGAAATATGCTAGTGGGTCTCAGATTTATAGTCGTTTGAGATAAGTAGCAATATTTTTTGTAGCTTGTTTGGTAGGATTATTTTTGAAAGGCTTTGGTAGTGGCTTTTTTGTTTTCTTATTATGTGAAGCTCTACCAAACACTAATTCAAGAAAACGACTTCGCAAAAGAATATTCAGAAGGAAGAAGGTTTTTTTTTGTACTACCACAACGAGAAAGCCATCTAAGTGTGACCTTTTATATTTTCTCTTGGTTTTTATGTCCAATTAGTTGCAGAGAAACTCTATGAGTAGCAAATAAGGAGTTCGTTTAAAAAAAACCCTAAAAAACAAAGGAGTCGTGCCAAAAGGAAAAGGGAGGTTCATCCCCATCCTTGGGCCATGGCGTCCGACCACACCAGAGCGGTCCGCCGGTCCAAGTCCCACTCATGCGTGTCACGTGACCTCTCCCTCCCTATGCGGTTCTGCTGTTGTCTGACCTGACGTTCATTGCACAAAACCAGTGGAAACGAGGATTGAATGTGAAACGGAAAAAAGCTCATGCTCGTCAGCTCGTGCTCGTCTGAAGCAAATTACTCCGCTCCACTCCATTCCCAGCAGACAGCCTCCCTCTCTTCACCTACTCCATCCATCTTCATCCCCGGCCGTCGCATTCATCCGATCCGCCCCCTCCCCTTCCATGGCCCATCACCCTTGCTCCACCAATCTCTAGCAGCTTGCGCAGCAGCAAGCTTCCAAACCTCTGCTCATACTCTGGGATGGGAGGAGAAAGGGAGGGGACCCAAACCAGATCTTGGCACGAAACACGGGGAGAGTAGGGCTCAGGTGGTTCAACTCCCTCTCCCTCTTTTCGTGTCATATTCATAGGTGAGCCACCGCCGCCCACCCAGCCTCGTCTCCTCCTCCTCCTCCTTCAAAAGCTGCCTGCTTTCTTGGGTTTTTGGTTCCCCCACGAGATTGGGGGGAGGGGTTTTGGTGTTCCTGAGGCTGGGAGGACGAATCTGTATTGGCAACAGGGGAGGGGAGGGGAGGGAGCCGTCCTGTTTGCCCATGGAGGCGGTCGCAATGTCGCCGTCATCCGTCTCCTCCCACACCCACACCCACGACGACCATGACGCCGCCTCCGGCACCGACGGCATGTCCTTGCAGGAAGGCCTCCTCTTCTCCGACACCCTCAAGGTACTGGTAATTAGCGTCCCTCTCTTCTCATAATCTCATCTACACAAAGATACATTTTTTCCCTACTTATCACTCCCCGCTTCTTGTTCACTGTTCTTCTTGTTGCTGTGGATCTAGCTCATGCGCTTGCGGAAGAAACCAAACTGATTACTGCCTGCTAGCGTTCACGCCAAAAACAAAAACATAATGCGATGCTGTGTCCCATTTTCCTATGCGCTTTCCTGTCCATGTCAAATTGTCAATCACAAGATTTTGTCCCCAATTAGGTCTATCCGTCTGGTATCTCTATCACACACTGTGCTACTGTAGGGTGTGTTGTCCTGTCCATATCTTGTGTTACAGTAATACAATTAATCCTACAACCAATAACATCAACCATTTATCAAGATCTAGCATTGAAATCTTGGGGTTGCTCTCTTCCTTTCAACAAAAGTGAGAGAATCATGCATTACTGGTATAATAACTGCCTTTTCAGCTCTATAATGGCCGCACCTTTTCTCCCCCCACTTTTGCCCTCATTAAGGGAAAGTGCCATCCCATTTGGAGTTTGAAATTGGTCTTGTCAGCATAACGGCAACACGACGCCGACCCAGCACCAAGATTCTTGCTAATAAAGCAGCATCAAGGCTTTTTGTGATTTATGGCATTGTTTTGGCCATATATTTGAGTGCTTTTTGTTCGGCAAAAGTTTTAACCTGCTGTTGAATTGAGTGTTACTGAGTTTACTGCTCTGCTAATGTCAACCTACAACGTGCTTGCTGCCATCTATTGTCAAATTTGTCTCTGTTTGGGGGTAAAGAAAAGCAGATAGAATCCTTGTCCACAATCACAACAAAACCCCCACATGGGTACACTTTTGTTAATGATTAATATGTCCTCCATATGTGCTTAGCTGTCATTTATTATTACTATCTTCTATGCTTTATCTGCCTGGGTTTAATAAAGTATGCTTTATTTGTAGGACCTGAGGAATCTGAGGTCACAACTATACTCAGCAGCAGAATATTTTGAAGTATTCTACCGAAACAATTCGCACAAATCTACGTATGAATCCTTTTCTGTATCTTTGTCTCCTTGTTTGTCTTGTTTGCTGTTTCCTTCTTCAATAAAGAACTAGCAACACTTGTCCTCTCATCATGGTCGCACTGATCTTCTTCTTATGTAGGGTCATGACGAGTTTGAAAGATTACACGGTTGAGGCCGTTGTTAGCACAGTGGACCATCTGGGTTTTGTGTCATACAAAGTGGATAATCTTGTCAGAGAGAAAGCTGATGAGGTTAACGAAACAGAATTTCTAGTATCTTCAGTTGAACAGGTATAATGCTTAAGTGCCAACTGTGCAAAATTTCTTTCAGTTGACTTGATTGTTCTCTTGACCCTGTTTTGCAAGCTAAGCCAATACGGAATAATATCAGAGATATAGTATTATATTTTTCTACCTGTACCATACTATTCAGACCGTTGTTTCTTATGATTGTAGAGGGTTCGAATTTGCCAACAGACAACTGACCAGGAAGGAAGATCACAACAAGCTCTTCTCATCAAGGCGCCAAAGTACCATAGGCGTTACATATTACCAGGCAATTTCTCACTCTTTATTTTACTAACAGCACATTATATAGTAGTCCTTTTTGGACGTACAGATCATCATAGCTACGTTGTATAGGCCTGGATCTACTGGAATCTTCCATCCACCCGGTTTCGGAACCTCCACGGTATAACAGGCAATATACAAGTCGCAAGATGCACAAATCTCAGTCTTGTAAGTTCGTCGGATCTCTGATCTCTGCATTCCTGAAAAGATTACTTTGATACTGATGTGAACTCCCTTGCAGCCATTTCTACTCCAGTCTGTCGGCAGCCTACGATGAGGTAAACAGATAGTCCCTCTGTTGCACGTTCACTTTTGTTTGGGGGTCAAAGTCAACTGTATGTTCCATGTCCAAAGAGATACACTGCTGGGATGTTTGTTTAATGCTTAGTCTGCTGCAGGCGTGCTCGTGAACCATCTCCTACACCTAACGATGCATACCATCGGTCACGGTCGTTGTCACCTTCTTGTAAAGCACGAGCTAAATCTCCATCTCCTCGAATTGTGAACACAAATACTACAAAAGGTACATTGTCCTTTGGTTGACTGAGCAGATATTTGAATGTGAAGCTTGCATAATAAAAGGTCATTAATCGGACATGATCACGTTCACTTTTGCTACACAGAAACAAGGGCAGGCTCACCGATACCAAATTCTAATCCTCTGGCACGGTCTGCTACAGTCACAAGGAGACCGCCTTTGAACTCAAAGCATTTGGTATGTCCTGACTCCTGAGCACAGCCAGCATTTACCTATTGCTATGCCAGTTTGGGCTAGCGCTTGTTTTTCAAGAACTCTAGCTTATTACTCCATAGGTTTCTAAAAACATTATTGGGTTCCCCTCGTGTTTGATCATAGAAAGCAACTTTTTGTGATGTGCAGAGGCAAACTTCGATGCAGTTGCACAGCGACTGGGACCAACACAAGGCGCAGGAGAAAAGCTCAAGCAAAGGAAGGGGCTTCCTCAGGTCGCTGCTCACGAGGCGCCGGTGGAGGAACGACGAGTCGTTGTACAGTTACTTGGATGAGTACTGATTGTTGGGATGTGGGAACCAAAGTCTGGTGTTAACTGAATCTTTTGATATATGTGATGTTTTCCTTTGCAAAAAAGGTTGGTCTCCCGTTTTCGTTCTTCAGTTGCCTAATATATAGACACATGGTCGAGGCTGCTCAATTCTGATGCAAAAGGCACATAAGTTTTAAACAACTGCATAACTCGATTGACTACAGCACCTTTTTTTTTTTTTGCACTTTTAGATAATGAGAAGTTTCTGGTTTCAGTAATCTTCTACTGAGGATGCATCATATCACAATTACAACAAAAGGTAGTTAGTTTTACGACAAAGAAACATATGTCCGGAAGGGCAGATACACACGACAGCAAAATAAATAAAACTGATATAACTAAAAAAACAAAACCAAAAGAAAAGAAAAACCAAATCAACAACATAAACTTGAGTAGTCATTCACATCATTCCGACTTGCTACGTGACATTATCTTCAAAAGATTTGCATGTGGCTAAACAAATTTTGTCAATTTTCCAAATAACTTTGACATTTTTGTTCTCGGGCAAATAGCCCAGGCCTCCGTCGGCCTCTCCATCTAAACAGGCTCAGGTGCACTCCACCCGTCTCAGCCCACTGCGGGTGGCGCTGCTGCTCCAGCTCGAGTCACACACAAGTCGAACCCACGGCCGCCACCGCCGCCAGGTGTCACGCTCTATCTCTAACGATAATAATAGAATGTATAAATAGTCTTATATGTGTTCTAAAAATAATCATACATATAAGAAGATAAATTACAGAGAGTATCATCACCCTGTTTATTACATAACGAACCAATATTTATTATAGAGTATTACGCATAAATAAATAAATAACTAAGACATCTTTATCGCAGAAGCTTCACACAGAGACACGTCAACTGGTGAACATCAAGCCTAGTACTCCTCACAATAGCTCTCATTCCAACTTTCATCTGTTACCCATCCGAGATTTTTCAAAATTAAAAGTAAAGTAAGCGTAAGTACACAACCGTACTCAATAAGCATAACATGGGAAAATGAGGCTCAATTAAGCTGACACTGTTTGACTCCATTTAGCTTTTATAAATTAATCATGTTAAGCAATTAAGTAGCATCAAGGTAGCTAGTATTTTCTAAAACCATCATGATCAATGTAACATAAATAAATAGTAAATATAACAATAAATGAATAAATATTTTAACATGACAAGAGAGATCATCATTAGTGTAAAGATTCTAAGGCCGCTCGTGTCCTTGAGCAAGGCTTGTATACCAGTTTATTAAACTTTGCACAAAGGCGTACACTTTCACTGTGAGTCATGATTTACCCTTTCGCCCGAGGCGGCCAACCTCTTAGCCCACTACCAAGGAAGGCCAGCAGGCTTCACTATGAAGCCTTTCAAAGGTTCGTATAACTTGTTAGGGCCGCTGAGGTTTCTGTGCCCTACGAATGTAGTATCCCCCTTCTGATGGCACACAACCGCAGCCTATACACATACAGACAGGGGTCCAACTACACCCAACCCAAAACACACCCCCCTTGCGCCATTAAGGGAACCGCTAACAAGCTAGAAAAGGTCCTCATACTGAGCTAAAGCCAGAGCCATATAGCCCTCACAGCTGTACTGTCAATCCCGGAGGTTTTGTTACAGATTAGTCCTTAGGTTGTTAAAAGTCATTATTATTGTTCATGACATAATTACTCATCAAGCCACAAGTAATTAGGATAACAACATCTAGTTATAATCTCTAGGGTCATCAAGTAGACTCATGCAAATGTATTATTTATTTAGAGTGTATAGGTAACAAGGAAGATCCATGCTATACTTGCCTTGATTTACAAAGTCTTGCTGGTCCTGCTGATCCTCAAAGTAGCATTGTTCAACAAAACCCTCACCGTCTGAACTCGACATTAATAATCAACACCAGACAATCCAATCGAGCATACATAGACGAAGCAAACAAAGAGTTATTAGAGAAACAGTATACCAATATCATCAAAATAGAATAAAATATTTATAAAACTATTCTACTCATTGCTACGATCACACAGACGTCAAGTTCACCAAAAACGGAGTTATAACGGCAAAGTTATGAATTTTTAAAGATTTCCTATAGATAAATAAATACATTAAATATAGACTAGAAATATAAAGTTTTCAAAATATTCCATAGTAGCACCACTGCGTAGATTACGAAATTATGAATCTAACGGAATTTGAACGGACCAAATCGGAGTTAAAATATGAAATTTATAAGCTTTTAAAGATAATGGCAAAACTATAAATAACTAAAAACGTACTCTGAAACTGAAAAGAGAAAATACGTTTTTCAGAGAAGAAAACGTATTCTGAAAGCTGTTACAAGGAAAATACGCTTTCCAGTGGACAAAGTGTATTCTGAATCTGTTAAACAGAGATTACGTTTTCCAGTAGAGAAAACGTAACCAGAGGAATTTGTCAAGGGCTCTTAATAGAATATCCAGAAACCCAGGGGTTTTTTGGCAATTTTGCCACACAAAAGGTTACAGACTGTTTCTGGCCGTTTATTTCACGATGGACGGCTCAGATCGGTCGGGGCAATTGGCCTCGCCGGGGACGACGCCCGACACGGCGGCGGCTATCGCCGGCGGTGAGAAACCTCGCCGGAGTTGGTCAAACTCGTGACTCCGGCCACCAAAACGGACGCGGCCGGTACCGTTCGAAAGCGAAGCTCATGCCGCGCTCACCTGTGGAGAAGATGGAGACCGAGAGACAACGGGGTCGGCATGCGGCTCGGCGCGACAGACGGCGGCAACCTGCGCACGGCGACGGCTTGGATTAAGCCAAGATGATCCAAATTGAAGGTACACATGTGCTCAGGAGATCAAGGTGAAGCCCTATAGCTCGCTTACGGTGAAAATGAACCGACGCCCGCGACGAATTTGGGTGGCGGCGGAAACCCAGTGGCGGCTAGGGTTTCGACGACGATTGCTTTTGCTCGAGCTGAGGCGGCGGCTCGAGTAGATGGGAAAGATAGGGCGTAGGGACTGGCGTGGACTAAATGCTTATATAGCCCGGGCGAAGTGATGCGAGCGACCGAGTGGCGGATGGAGGCGGCGCGGGTCGGTGCTTCCGACTCGGTGTTGAGTCTGGTCGGAGGTAGGAGGAGACGGTGCGGGCTCCACCTGTCAGCGAGAGGAGAGGAGGACGCGGACGCGGTGGCGTGCGACGTCTTGATGGGCCAGCGGCCGGTTGGCGCAAAAAGGAAGGCGCGCGCTCGGCGTTGCTGTCGGGCCGTCGCGGCTGTTGACGGGCCGGAGCGAAGGGGAAAAGGAGCGGGCCCACGCGGGAGGAGAAGAAACGGGCCGCCGGTTACTGCTCAGGCTGCCGGGCCAAAAGGCAGGAAAGGAAGAGAAGGGAAAAAGAATGATTTTTCATTTGTTTGAACCTTTTCAAATGCATTTTGAAATTGATTTTTGAAATCCAAATCAAATTCAAACACCACACAATAAAAATGTGCACCAGCATGAATGCATCAAGCATGTGTCTACCATGATTCAACTTCTTTTTCATAAAAACACTTATTTTGTCTAATTATTTATTCACCAAAAATTCATTTTTCCTATTTTTTAAATTGAAAATCTAGGGTGTTACAATTCTACCCCCTTAAGAGAATCTCGTCCTCGAGATTAGATTTTGCTTACTCAAACAATTACGGATAAGCTGCCGTTAGTGCATCCTCTGTTTCCCAAGTTGCCTCAGCCTCTGAGTAACGATTCCACTGCACCTTGCACATCTTGATAACCTGGCTTCGGATAACCTTTCTAGCTGTATCTAAGATCCTTACTAGAAACTCTTCATACGTGAGATCATTCTTAACAGTAAGTTCCTCTAAAGGTAAGTGTTCCTTCTCAGGCATGCACACCCGCTAAACTCTCAGGCAACTCCAACTGATAAGCCACTTCTCCACACCTCTTTAAAACCTTAAATGGGCCAACATACCTTAGTGCAAGTTTCCCTTTTTGGTTAAACCTCTTCACACTTCTCATAGGGGATACCTTCAAATACACGTAATCACCTTCCTCGAATGTCAATTCTCTTCTTCGTGTATCTGCATAACTCTTCTGGCGAGATTGTGCTACCCTCAAGTTCTCCCTAATCACCCGTACCTGTTCTTCCGTGGTCCTCAGAACATCTATCCCAAACAATTGACTTTCCCCAGTCTGATTCTAAAACAACGACGTTCGGCACTTACGCCCATACAAAGCTTCAAATGGTGCCATCTTGAGACTCTGTTGATAACTATTGTTGTATGAGAACTCTGCATAACACAGATTCTTATCCCAACTTATGCCATACTGCAATGCACAAGCTCTCAACATGTCCTCCAAAACCTGATTAAGTCTCTCAGTCTGACCATCAGTCTATGGGTGATATGCGCTACTAAAGTTCAACTTTGTTCCCAAGGCACTATGCACGGCTTTTCAAAAGTGAGATGTGAACTGAGTACCTCTATCAGACACAATCCTCCTTGGTACCCCAAGAAAACAAACAATCTTTTTCATATATAGTTCAGCTAACTTTGGGCTATTGTACTTTGTCTTAACTGGCAAAAAGTGAGCAACCTTGGTCAATCGGTCCACTATTACCCAAATAGAATCAAAACCTTTATGTGTACAAGGTAAACCTGTTATAAAGTCCATACCAACCTATCCCACTTCCATTCAGGTATCTTCATTGGCTGCAATAATCCAGCTGGCCTTTGATGTTCTGCTTTCACACATTGATAAGTATCACATATAGCAACGTACTCTGCCACCTCCTTTAGACCGATCCACCAATACTTTTCCTTGAGATCCATGTACATCTTAGTACTTCCAGGATGGATGGAGTAAGCTGACTCATGCGCCTCTCACAGAATTGCCTGACGAAGAGCTTTTACCTCCGGAACACATATCCGGTTGCCATACCACAAGGTACCCTCTTCATCAATGCGAAACCCAGGTGCTTTTCCTTCTGCTAACTTCTTCATTATATACTTTAGATCCTCATCTTCTAGCTGACCCTTGCGAATCTCCTTCTCTAAGGTTGGTGTCACCTCTATCTCCATAGCATTAGTAACAAGAGTGAGATTCAAATGAGCAAACTCTGCACACAACTTATCATATTCAGGTGTCGCCCGAAGCTCATTAGTATGCTTCTTTCTACTAAGTGCATCAACCACTACATTTGCCTTCCCAGGATGGTAGTACATTTCAAAATCATAATCATTTAACAATTCCAACCAACGATGTTGTCTCATGTTCAAGTCAAACTGGGTAAAAATGTACTTCAAGCTCTTGTGATCAGTGAAGATATCAGTCTTGTGGCCAATCAGATAGTGTCGCCAAATCTTCAGATCATGCACCACAGCTGCTAGTTCTAGATCATGAGTAGGATAATTAAGCTCATGTTTCCTTAACTGCCTCAAAGCATAAGCAACAACTCTACCTTCTTGCATAAGAACACACCCCAATCCCAAACGAGATGCATCACAATAGATAGAGAACTTCTTGCTTAGGTCTGGCAATACCAACACTGGAGCTGTTGTCAATCTATTCTTGAATTCTTCAAAACTAGCTTGGCACTTGTCGGACCACACAAACTTGGCATTCTTCTCTAGTAAGGCTGTCAATGGCTTAGCAATCTTCGAGAATCCTTCAATAAACCTCCTGTAATAACCCGCCAAGCCAAGAAAACTGCGAATCTCGCTGACATCTGTAGGCGGCTTCCAATCCAACACATCTTTCACCTTGCTTGGATCAACTGCTATCCCACCATTAGAAACAACATAGCCAAGGAAAGAGACTTCCTCCAACCAGAATTCACACTTGCTCTTCTTAGCATAGAGTTCGTGCTCTCTAAGCTTCTGCAAGACTAACCTCAAATGTTCTGCATGTTCTTCCTTGTTTTTTGAGAAAACCAAGATATCATCAATAAAAACCACCATGAACTTATCCAGGTACTCCATAAACACCTTATTCATCAGATACATGAAGTAGGCAGGTGCATTGGTCAACCCAAAAGAAATAACTGTATACTCATACAACCCATACCTGGTAGTGAATGCCGTCTTTGGTATATCTGAACTTCGTATCTTCAACTGATGATATCTAGAACACAGGTCAATCTTGGAGAACACATAGACACCTCTCAATTGATCAAACAAATCATCAATCCTGGGCAATGGGCAGTTGTTCTTGATGGCAACCTCATTGAGAGAGCGATAATCAACACACATTCACTGAGTTCCATCCTTCTTGTCAACAAAAATCACAGGGGAACCCCAAGGTGATGCACTAGGACGAATGAAACCTTTCTCTTCTAATTCCTTTAACTGTTTCTTAAGTTCTTCTAATTCATTAACCCCCATTCTATATGGACGTTTAGCTATGGGTGCAGTGCCAGGTAAAAACTCAATAATAAATTCAATGTCGCGGTCAGGTGGCATACCTGGCTATTCATCGGGAAACACATCCGGGAATTCCTTCACCACTTGATTCTGAGGATCTGCATTGTCATCAAGTTGATTCAGTATAGCTGTAGGTGGTGCTTGCACTCTGACATCAACACTGATTCTATTCCCTTTTGGTGTAGTTAGGTCCACAATCCTCTCCTTACACTTTATCACAGCTTGGTGAGCTTCCATCCAATCCAACCGCAGAATGAAATCAATACCAGATGCATTCAACACTACAGGATTTGCTAAAAACTCTACCCCCCTTAAGTTAAGGTTAGATAAGGGGCAGTAGTAAGAAGATGGTATGGCACCCCCAGGTGAATTTACTACCATTTGTTTTTTCATGGCTACAACTGGTATGCTATGCTTTCTAACAAATGCTTGCGAGACAAAGGAATGCGAAGCTCCAGAATCAAAAAGTACAGTAGTAGAGATAGAGTTGATGTTGAACGTACCCAGCATAACCTCTGGTGCTTCTTGAGCTATCTCAGTGGTCACATGATGAACTTTCCCATACTACAGAGGCCTCTGATTGCTATTCTGCCGTTGAGGGGTCTGCTGATTCATCTTATTATCTGGACAATTGAATGACATGTGCCCTTACTTTCCACATACAAAGCACCTTGTAGGCGTATTGGGACCACCATTCTTCAGAGGAGTGTTATTAGGAGCAATGAGACGTGGAGTCTGGTTATTATTAGGACGCTGCTAATGGTGTGAGCGTTGATTCGCATTCCAATTCTGTTGGTTCTGACCATGGTTCCTCTGACTGAATGGTCCTTGGAACTTCTGCCTGAAACCTTGGTGGAAGTTAGGACAGAAATGTGAGTTACTACCGGAGCCCTGTCCATTCATCTTCCTCTTCTTATCCTGTGCCAGACATTCATTATCTAGCACAATAGCAGTATTCACTAACTTCTCAAAAGTATCATACTTGTTGCCCTTCATTTGCAACCTGAGTTCATAGTAAATGCCATTGAGGAAATGATGCTGCTAATCAACGTCCCTTATAACTTCATGGGGAGCGTAGCGAGCCAACTCCTCAAACTTAGCATGATACTCACTCATAGTCATAGAGCCCATCTTGAGATTCCTGAACTTCTCTGCCTTCTATTCTTTTAGATCTTCAGGAATGTGGCAAGCCAAGAAATCCTCTTTGAACCTCTCCCAGGTAATAGCAGAAGCATTGTTGGGACGTGCAGCTTGGTATGACTTCCACCAGTTCTAAGCAGCTCCCTGGAGTTGCCTCGAAGCATACAACACTTTCTCAGCATCATTACACTGAGCAAGGTTCAACTGCTTCTCCACGGCACGCAGCCAGTCATCAGCATCCAAGGGATTGGTAGTGTGAGTAAACATAGGAGGATGACCCTGCATAAAGTCCCTGCATTTATCCCTTGGTGGTTGAGCATGTGGTAGCCCTCCAGCTTGCATGGTCTGCACAAACTGGGTCATAGTCTGCATCATCTGCATTTGTGCCTCCATCAATTCCTCATTAGTGATATGTCCAGCACCATGGCCTCTAGCACGGTTACCTCTTCCACCCCAAGCAGCCATCTATATTCCAACAAAATCAAAGCTTAGAGATATTCAGGATACAAATCACTTATATAATAATAAGGATTGCAAAACTTAAAATTTCTGGGTGAGCTTCAATTTTAGTATTACAGAAAAACTATCATAACTCAAAGTCCAGGTATCAAAAGGAAATGTTCTATACATGGTTGGAAAGGTTAAGAAATTTTCTACAACTTTTGTTCAGACTAGATTATCAGATTCTATCATCTAATCTGTCAAATTAACTCAACAACAGAAACTATTCAGGAATTCCAAACAGCATTGTACATCAGATTGCGACAGACATTACTTCCAACTCAGAACTGATATTGATGTGATTCTTGTGGGAATTGTTAGACAAAGAAGTCTAGTTTCATCCAAAAAAATCTTATAAGCATTGGATAAACCAATTTCGAGATCTAACCAAAATCTCATAGACTGCTCAGAAGACAGCAAAGATGGAGACAAGATAAACCTGCCCAAACTTAATTTATTCAAACTTTAACCTTAATATTCTTAACTAAGGAACTTGCGGACATGCCCACAAAGCTCCAGCACTCACACAAAGATCCATATCATCCATATTACATAATCATAAATCATCAAGCACTCAAAGTTCACACACACTAGAAAGACACTACTAAACTTGACTCTCGATACTAATAACATGCCTATTACATAAGGGTTTTCAAGCTAAGGTCAAAGCTCATGGTCCAACCATTCATAGATCTTTGGTTGTCCAGTCATGGTTCTGAGCCTATCAATTTCTTTTTGCTTCTACTTAAGCTTCTGCTCCAACTGCTGCACCGTGCTTACCATGCGCTGATGCTTGAGCATCATGTCACAAGCAAAGTGTGCCAATTCCCGGGACTCAGGTGGCAAATCTTGAGGATTCATCATAGCCCATCCATCCTCCATACTGTAGTCAGCGCGAGGCAAATAGCGAAACTCATCATCCCGCATATGTCCAAAGCGATGACCACGGAGAGAAATCCAGGCTTTAAAAGCAGCACCCTCAATGCCATCCTCTTGAGTTGGGAAAGGACCAAGATGCTCATAAATCATCTCGATGTTGTAGAATTTGGCATCACTCCAGGGGAACATATGGCCACATTCGTCTCCCAGTAAGTACCTTCCAACGGAGGGGTGTGTTGGAAACAAGTGTACTGCACAGCATGATCCCAATCAGCATAGTAGTCATGAAGAAGCTTCATGAGTCGTATATGCGATCTGGTGTGATACTCCGGTACGCGAGAGATCTTCACAGTCCATCCCATAGGAGCGTGCGGTCCACCTCCTCCACCAGAACCACCAGCAGACGCTGGTGGAGATTGACCATCATCTTGAACTGGTTCCAGCTCTTCTTCTTTAGAAGCCTCCATTGGTTCTTCTTCTTCATCTTGAGGTGTTGTAGGCACCGGGGTTGGTGATGGCGGAACAGCTTCCCTAGACTCTAGGTGGTTGAACAGATCATGATACATAGCAGTAGTCATACGGTGGGTATAAGGAGGCATCTACAAGAATTAGACATAGGTTAGAGTGGAGTCAAGATTTTCACAAAGAGTGAGTATAAGAGCATAAAAATTGAGTAAATAACAAGGTTAAAGTTAAGAAGCATGAAACTAGTGAAGCAAAGGAGACTAAAAACGACCATTCTATCTAGGCTTGCCTCCTACAGTCAACACGGCTCTGATACGAATTTGTCACACTCCATTTTTAAGGATAAAAATAGAATGTATAAATAGCCTTATATGCATCCTAGGAACAGTCACACATATAAGAAGACAAATTACAGAGAGTATCATCACCCTGTTTATTACATAGCGAACCAATATTTATTATAGAGTATTGCGCATAAACAAATAAATAACTAAGACATCTTTATCGCGGAAGCTCCACATAGGGACATGTCAACTGGTGAACACCAAGCCTAGTACTCCTCACGATAGCTCTCATTCCAACCTTCATCTGTTACCCATCCGGGATTTTGCAAAATTGAAAGTAAAGCAAGCGTACGTACAAAACCGTACTCAACAAGCATAACATGGGTTAATGAGGCTCAATTAAGCTGACACTGTTTGACTGTATTTAGCTTTTATAAATGAATCATGTTGAGCAATTAAGTAGCATCAAGGTAGCTAGTATTTCCCAAAACCATCATGATCATTGTAACATAAATGAATAGTAAACATAACAGCAAATGAATAAACATTTTAACATGACAAGAGAGATCATCATTAGTGTAAAGATTCCAAGGCCGCTCGTGTCCTTGAGCAAGGCTAGTATACTAGTTTATTAAACTCTGTGCAAAGGTGAACACTTTCACTGTGAGTCATGATTTACCCTTTCGCCTGAGGCGGCCAACCTCTTAGCCCACTACCAAGGAAGGCCGGCAGGGTTCACTATGAAGCCTTTCAAAGGTTCTTCTAACATGTTAGGGCCGCTGAGGTTTCTGTGCCCTACGAATGTAGTATCCCCCTTCTGATGGCACACAACCGCAGCCTATACACATACAGACATGGGTCCAACTACACCCAACCCGAAACACCCCCCCTTGCGCCATTAAGGGAACAGCTAACAAGCTAGAAAAGGTCCTCATATTGAGCTAAAGCCAGAGCCATATAGCCCTCACAGCTGTACTGTCAATCCCGGAGGTTCTGTTACAGATTAGCCCTCAGGTTGTTAAAATTCATTATTACTGTTCATGACACTATTACCCATCAAGCCACAAGATCATGATATTCATTAAGCACTAGTATCATAGCTACCCAATGCAACCCAAAGGTGTCAAGGAATCAGGATAAGAACATCTAGTTATAATCTCTAGGGTCATCAAGTAGACTCATGCAAATGTATTATTTATTTAGAGTGTATAGGTAACAAGGAAGATCCATGCTATACTTGCCTTGATTCACAAAGTCTTGCTGGTCCTGCTGATCCTCAAAGTAGCCTTGTTCAACAAAACCCTCACCGTCTGAACTCGACATTAACAATCAACACCAGACAATCCAATCGAGCATACATACACGAAGCAAACAAAGAGTTATTAGAGGAACAATATACCAATGTCATAAAAATAGAATAAAATGTTTATAAAACTATTCTACTCATTGCTACGATCACATAGACGTGAAGTTCACCAAAAACGGAGTTATAACGGCGAAGTTATGAATTTTTAAAGATTTCCTATAGATAAATAAATACATTAAATATAGACTAGAAATATAAAGTTTTCAAAATATTTCACAGTAGCACCACTGCATAGATTATGAACTTATGAATCTAACAGAATTTGAACGGACCAAATCGGAGTTAAAACATGAAAGTTATAAGCTTTTAAAGATAATGGCAAAACTGTAAATAACTAAAAACGTACTCTGAAACTGAAAAGAGAAAATACGTTTTTCAGAGAAGAAAACGTATTCTGGAAGCTGTTACAAGGAAAATACGCTTTCCAGTGGACAAAGCGTATTCTGAATCTGTTAAATAGAGATTACGTTTTCCAGTAGAGAAAACGTAACCAGAGGAATTTTGTCAAGGGCTCTTAATAGAATATCCAGAAACCAGGGGGTTTTTGGCAATTTTTCCACACGAAAGGTTACGAACTGTTTCTGGCCGTTCGTTTCACGATGGACGGCTCAGATCGGTCGGGGTAATTGGCCTCACCGGGGACGACGCCCGACACGGCGGCGGCCATCGCCGGCGGTGAGAAACCTCGCCGGAGTTGGTCAAACTCGTGACTCCGGCCACCAAAATGGACGCGGCCGGTACCGTTCGAAAGCGGAGCTCACGCCGCGCTCACCTGTGGACAAGATGGAGATCGAGAGACAACGGGGTTGGCGTGTGGCTCGGCGCGGCGGACGGCGGCAACCTGCGCACGGCGACGGCTCGGATTAAGCCAAGATGATCCAAATTGAAGGTACACATGTGCTCAGGAGATCAAGGTGAAGCCCTATAGCTCGCTTACGGTGAAAATGAACCGATGGCTATGATGAATTTTGGGTGGCGGCGGAAACTCGGTGGCGGCTAGGGTCTTGGCGACGGCTGCTTTTGCTCGAGCTTTGGCGACGGCTCGAGTAGATGGGTAAGATAGGGCGTAGGGACTGGCGTGGACTAAATGCTTATATAGCCCGGGCGAAGTGATGCGAGCGACCGAGCGGCGGACGGAGGCGGCGCGGGTCGGTGCTTCTGACTTGGTGTCGAGTCCGGTCGGAGGTAGGAGGAGACAGTGCGGGCTCCACCTGTCAGCGAGAGGAAAGGAGGACGCAAACGCGGTGGCGTGCGACGTCTTGATGGGCCGGCGGCCGGTCGGCCCAAGAAGGAAGGCGCGCGCTCGGCGTTGCTGTCGGGCCGTCGCGGCCGCTGACGGGCCGGAGCAGAGGGGAAAAGGAGCGGGCCCGCGCGGGAGGAGAAGAAACGGGCCGCCGGTTACTGCTCGGGCTGCCGGGCCAAAAGGCAGGAAAGGAAGAGAAGGGAAAAAGAATGATTTTTCATTTGTTTGAACCTTTTCAAATGCATTTTCAAATTGATTTTTGAAATCCAAATCAAATTCAAACACCACACAATAAAAATGTGCACTAGCATGAATGCATCAAGCATGTGTCTACCATGATTTAACTTCATTTTCATAAAAACACTTATTTTGTCTAATTATTTATTCACCAAAAATTCATTTTTCCTATTTTTTAAATTAAAAATCTTGGGTGTTACAATTCTACCCCCTTAAGAGAATCTCGTCCTCAAGATTGGATTTTTCTTACTCAAACAACTGCGGATAAGCTGCCCTTAGTGCATCCTCTGTTTCTCAAGTTGCCTCAGCCTCTGAGTAACGATTCCACTGCACCTTGCACATCTTGATAACCCGGCTTCGGATAATCTTTTCAGCTGTATCTAAGATCCTTACCGGAAACTCTTCATACGTGAGATCATTCTTAACAGTAAGTTCCTCTAAAGGTAAGTGTTCCTTCTCAGGTACACTCAAACACTTCTTAAGTTGAGACACATTGAACACATCATGCACACCAGCTAAACTCTCAGGCAACTCCAACTGATAAGCCACTTCTCCACACCTCTTTAAAACCTTAAATGGGCCAACATACCTTGGTGCAAGTTTCCCTTTCTGGTTAAACCTCTTCACACTTCTCATAGGGGATTTCCAACTCCTCCCTTTCCCTCTGGAAATAGGATTGGATCCGAGCACAAACTAGAACCCAAGAGATCCCACCAGAAGAGAGAGACAGCCACGTGGGTGCGCAAGGCCAGCTTGTATCCGCTTGCTCTTGACGCCGCCCATGGCCCCGGGGGGTGGGGGGTGTCATCCCTTGGGTGCTCCTCGTGGACACCGCCTACGTCGCCAACCGCAGCAATGCCACCATCGCCTACACGCATGCTAGTTCGGGCGCCAAGATTCAGGTCACTCTCTGCTTTGCCCATCCGCCGCGCCTCTCCTACATCTGCGTCTACCACCATGGCCATGCTAGTGCCAAGGCAAAGGAGGAGGTCATCTTCGTCGATCCCAGGGTCATCTCTACGGACGCCAACCTCGTCCTCCTCAGCATCACCCTCGGCCCTAATTTGCCTGACCTCTACGTCTACTGCCCCGTCGACGACGAGGACCTCGGGAGGGGGGTGCGGTGGGGCCCTTGTTCACGCGGCTTGAGCGCCCGCCCTGAAGCGGCTGGTTCGATACCATCAAGGTTGGCGTGCTCAGCTGGCACACCATCCGCCGCGACGACGACGATGACAGCAGCGGCCTCTCCCGCCAAGATGACACGCCGTACATGGTCGCTGCCCTCTATTATGCCGACTTTGGCCTACAACCGGGACACCAGCTCTATGTCTACGACTCCAGGCAGCCCGGATCTTGGACGACACATACCATCTCAGTGGACGAGCAACAATCCCAGAAATATGGACAAGAAGGCCACATCCTTCACCAAAATTTCAAAGTCATCCCTAATGGAGGGAAGCATGGCACCATGGGCTGAGAAATTCATTATTTGACCCGTTATTCGCACACCTCGCAGGATATGACCCGAAATTCGCATGTCTTTTCAAATATGACTCATGTCCTGCAAATTGCTTTGAAATTTAGTCTTTTCACTCTTTGAGGCACGCAAAAAGACCAGCCTGCCCCTCCCTCATTCCCTCATGGCCGGCGCACGGGAGCTCCGCCGCGGTCGCCATGGCCGGTGCACGCGGGAGCTCCGCCGCAGCCACCATTGCCAGCGTGCGCGGGGGGCTCCACCCGGCCACCGGAGAGAGAGAATAGGGAGGAGAGAGAGTGAGGGAGTAGAGGATGGGGGCATCTATGTCTTATTTTTGACCATGGGTCATATTTCAAAGCAATTCGCAGGACGTGGGTCATATTTCAAAAGGCATGCAAATTCCGCGTCATATTATGTGAGGCGTGCGAATACCGGGTCAAATAATAAAATTTCTCCCATGGGCTTTGTAGACCTCTAGCAGGGCATCATGCTCTGTGATTTGCTTCTGCTCAAAGACAACCCCACGCTTGGGTATATCAAGCTTCCGCCGCCTCTCCTGCCAGATGGATATAGCGAGGATGACGACCAGGGCGATGCACGCCTTTATCAGGACATTGCTGTCGTTCAAGATCGCATCGTGTACGTCGAGCAAGACTTTCACCTGTTGGAGCCTTCCCCGACCTACTGGGATCAGAATTACTGCCTCCAAGATGGGTGGGTGGCAGCCACATGGAGCAGGCTGATTACCTGTCCCGTGGACGCTCCTTGGGAGAAGCATCACGAAATTGATTCATCCAACATGGACGTCACAGACCCACAGTTTGATCTCCTCCCAAAGGTGCATGATGAACAAGGCAGGCCCTTTCCACCTTTCAAGAGACTCACCATAATCCATCCCACACTCAGTTTGTGCACTGCTGATGCTACAGTCTGCTTCATGGTCAAGAAGGACATCAACGATGCCAAGGCCTGGGTGATTGCCGTCGACATGACAAGTAACAAACTGGGAGCAGTCTTTGAGTTTGATGCAGAGAGGTCTGCTCGCATGGGTTATGTCTATAAGCACAGTGGGATATCCAAATATGTCAAGAGGTCCTCAGGGTAATTTTAATTTGGCAGTGTATGCTAATTTTAGTTCTGTGATTGCGGTATAAATCTGCAGAAAATAAGTACAGAGCCATACCTCTAGATAGATGATACTATAGTAGTATCCTTAATTGATGCTTAGTTTTTGAGTAGTCGATTGATGCATTAGCTGATTGCCAATATGCACTTGCAGTTGCAAGTGGAAAATTAACCATCATACATATAGGAGGGAGGACTACCTGTTCAACGTTTTCAAACACTTGAAATTTGATCCTTTTTTATATAAAATAAAAGTGTGAGGTTTCACTACTGTTGCTATAGTGCTAGTTGAGCACATCATATGTGCATGCTAGAGCAATGTCAGCAAAGACTTTGACTGACACCCTGTCAGTAATGAAGGACTTTGATCAGCTGTTGAAGCCGTTTGTGAACAAATTGTAAGCTGCCAACAATGAACTTGTGCCACTACTTTATTTGTTACAGTATGGTCGCTAGACGCTAGGTAGAACAAATTCTAAGCTGCCAACAATGAACTTGTGCCACTACTTTATTTGTTACAGTATGGTCGCTAGACGCTAGGTAGGCTAAGAGTTGGTAACCAAATGAATACCGCCTGACCTTTTCATTTTGAGGATAGGCTTTAGCTCTACAGAGGAATGTTGTTCATCTTATTTTATCATCTGAATTCCTTTTGGGCAACAATAAAAGTGACGAGTGTAATGTACCTTAGTCTCCAACTATAATCTATTTTGAGGCAAGGTGTGTAATAGTAGAGCTCCAGCTGAACATTAGCAAATTCAGTTGCTTTTTAGCTGTTTGGTGAATTGAGTGTGGCAGTGGAATGTGTATGCAACAGGCTTTTGAGCTTGTGGCTGGCCCTAACACCAGTGTTTGAGGCAGGAAGGAAGCACATGAAACTGAGATTAGCGTGTCTAGATCGAAGGAGAGTCGGTGTTGATGTGGATTTGGACAGGCAACTTAGGTGAAGGCATCTAGGCCCCTTGTGGCTTTCGGTGATTAATGACAACATAAAAATTACTATGACTAATGTGTGTTTCATAGAGGCATTATAAGTTAGGTCATGGTAATAAGGATTGTTCGGGCAATCAATGGTTTTCATGCCCCTACGACAGAATCAGTTTTGATTTTCAAAGGATGGATGACAAGATTAAGGATGACTAGTTCTAAGTGTCATTTGGTGTTGGAGAGACACTTAGAGTAGTTTAGGTCTTTATTTTTCCTTTGACCGTACTATAAAGGGGGGCATGGATGGGTAGTTTGGCCTAGGTGAGTAATGGTTAGGTGTGGTGCATACTTGTCAAACTTAGCACTAGGTAGCTCAAGATTGTTTAGAGGTTCATGTTGATTGTAACAGAACCGCCCAATTAATATAAACCTAATGTACTAAGTAAACCGTCGAAGCAATTTATTTAGCACATTGTGCCCATATTAACCCGGTAGTCCATGAAACCTCGAAGGATTTCAAACATCTCAACTTGTTACCAAGATCAGATAAGGTTTAACATACACCATCCATAATGTTACACAAGTTCGCACATGGTTGATTACATCAGAGTTATAATAAGGTTATTACAATACCAAATTCAAGTTCAAATAGCGAAAGAAATTATAGGTTTTGTTTCACAAACGCACACATAGTTTTGAACATAGTGTCAGGTCCATATCAAATCCAACAAAAGCATAGAGGTACGACAATACGAAATGACCTTGCCCAAGGTCTATTCATCTCCCATAGCTGGGTAGAAACAGGTCTGGTAGTAGCCATAGAACATCTCACCATCTGCAACAACATGGGAAATAAAATCCTGAGTACGAGAATGTACTTAGCTAGACTTACCCGTCATAAACTAAAAATAAAGTGACTCCAAGGAGTATGCAAGGCTTTATAAGGAGGCTAGCTGAGGCAGTAGCCATAAAACATCTCACCATGTGCAACAACATGGGAAATAAAACCCTGAGTACGAGAATATACTCAGCTAGACTTACCCGTCATAAACTAAAAATAAAGTGACTCCAAGGAGTATGCAAGGCTTTATAAGGAGGCTAGCTGACTCATTTCTTTGCATAAAAGGTTGAGCTTATTAAGAATAATTATTATAACCTTATAGCTTTTCATTTTAAAGTCGTTAACCCGATCATGCTAGATTAGCTCCTGATCTAAATAGTCATGGTGTAATTATCAAGCAAGAATAGTAACCAATTTCGGTTGAGTCTCTTACAACATCAACATCATAACCATCTCATCTCTTTGTTCAAGTTTTTACTACGATGCCAATGCTCAAGACAGTGTCCACTATCCAGGGACGATGGCGATTATAATTGATTGCAAAACAGCTGGCGAGGTATTCCCCACACAAACCCAGACATGCCGCGCGAAGGCACCTTAGGTCACCTAGGCCTGTTCGGGTAGAGTCGCGAGATCAAGAGGAACCATCGTACCCAGGGGCCGTCCGGCTGCCAACAGGTCAGCGCACAATCAAATGATACGCCCCATCTTAAGGTTTCACTCTCCGTGCCCCTATGGTCGCACACCACCTTCTCCAATACGATGCATTCATGTCAAAACCTAGCCCAAACAGAACTCGAGGCTTCGTGGTCGGGTGATCGCACCCTTCCAGCTATTTGTGGGGCATGTGTTCAACATGCCGTGAGGGCCATGACATCGGACGGGGCCCTAGTTCGACACAGACAGGATAAAAGCACACAGAACCTCTAGTTGTGTCCACCGCACCAATCCCATCCAGTCTTGATTTATTACTCCTCATGGTTATTCCGAAACAAAAATATAGCTCACCATTACGAGTCACCACCTATAACTCATGGATGATAGGAAATCACCCAACTTCTGCCGATCTAATTAGGCAAGGCTAAGCATATAAGCGAACCTATACTTAACAGAGTGTTTGGGTAACTCAAGTGGACAAGGGTAATCACAATGCATCAACAGTATGGGTCAACGCCTATAAACTTAATGCATCATAAACAATAAAGGACGCAAATTAAGTTATTTGTAAAACTGTAGGGAAGAATGCTCGGGGCTTGCCTTTTTCAAAGCAGCTAGGTTGATGGTCAGGGCACTCTGGCAAGTTAGCATCGGGATCCTCGTCCCCCGCTGCCTCCGGCAGCACTGCTCCCGGCTGTCCTTCCCCTTCCGGCTCCTCCTAAACTACCGACGTAAGGTCCGTCGGTAAACCTGTATGATACATCGATGCACATGACTACCGTGTATGCATTATTGCGAGCATGATGTATGTTATGAATGTATGCATGACCATGTGGCAGAGGATATAATATACTCATTATGTTGGTACTACTTAGAGAAACCCTGAATTAGTTTTCAACAACCCACCAATAATTATCTTGGTTAACAAACAAACAAAACATCGCAATTACATGAAAAGACAACACAAACCCAAATTAAACACCTAATTAGACTAGGGTAGAACTGGAACGCCTATTTATACTACTCAAAAAAATCTACAAAAATTACAGAAGCTTAAGCATGTTAACCAAGTCTACTGTAAAAGTTTTAGGTTAAAACAGTAAGTATTTTACCCTACACAAAATACACAAGGCAGCAACAATAATTGGACATAAAATAATTGGTATGGTGAAACATGTCAAACACTAGATTCCATAGCATAGCTATCTTCTGTTTAGCCCTAAAACACCCTACAAAAATTATCAAGCAATTATCTTCCTTAATTATTTAATTATGAATTTCTTAATCCCTTATCAAAGCTAGCACCCTAAAAAGACAGAGCAACTTTTACACGTGACATGGCCAACTAACATTTTTCACATATCCAACATCTCCTAACTAGAGCAACAAAATAAGAATCACATTTTTCTGATAAACCTAGAATTAGTTATGCATTTCTAAAGATTTATTCATTCAATAGTCTTAAATAAAACTACATAGAAAAGTATCTCAAAAAGCTCAACTCATAATTTTTGTGCATAGTGCTCCTCATAATAAAAATATTGCAAGTTGAACCATCTCATTTGTACTTAAAATGAAATAGTTATGATTTTCCAAAGATTACCATATATTCTGAAAAAATGTTTTTCAAAAACTCACATATCGAAAATGCTACGCATACCCCAGTGTTTACACGTTGTGGCTGACACGTGGTCCTACTCTGCTACGCGCACCCGGGCCATGTACCCAAAGGCTGACTCGCCCAGGGCACCGACAGGCTGGGCCCGCGGTCAACCCTGGCGCACCGGTCAGCCGGACCGGTGTCACACCCCAAAATTTCTATTTTGGGTTGTGAACCAAAAATACTAAATAAATTAAAGGATTTATCAATTTCTTTAAAATTAGCCAAGATGTTATTCTTTTATTATTATTATAAAATGATAAAAAGAGTGGTTTTATAAAACTTTTACGAAGTTAATAAAGATGGGTTTGTGCTTGGTGTTTTGCTTGGTTTTGCTGGTATGAAAAAGAATTTCTAAACCTCGAGCAAGTCACGTCTAGGTTTTTTTTGAATTTAAAAATAAAGCTTCAGAAACCCAAGTTTCCTCAAGGAGGTTTCGGAAAAACGTTTTCAAAAAAATCCTTTTTGTTGCTTAGAGAGAGAGAGAGTTTTCTTTTTCCTCTATAGTGTTGGCCATCGCTCTAGCTAGACACCATCCCCTACCTAGCTTGAGTCAACCTGGGCTTGCCCCGGCCTAACCTGGCCTAACCTAGCTTGCTCTGGCCTCTCCTAGCCTCAACTAGCCAGCTTTGGCCAGTCCTGACCAGCCCTAGCCGGCCATGGCTACCCCGGCCAGGCCAGCAGCAGGAGCAGCCGGCCACCAGCGGCCAAACTTGGCCATCAGCAGCATTCTAGTCTAGTAACAGTTTTACCATCCTCTAAGACATCCTAACTTCCTTTGGCCAGATCCTACCTAGCTTGAGCCACACCTGGCCTTACACAGCCTCATCTAGCCAACCACGGCTAGCAACAGCCACCTGTGGCCACTCTCCGCTGGCCACAATCAACTTCGATCGGCCATAGCCAGCACTAGCTTAGCCACAGTGGCCACAAGCAGCCATAGCATCCTCCAGCCACCATGGGCCCTCTCTGCCCATCCCTGGTGAAGCCCGGCCACATCCAGCCGGCCATGGCCAACCATGGCCGGGCACAGTGAGCCGCAGCCGGCCCAACAGGCCAAGTCCAGCGGCTTCAGCCCAACCGGTTCCCCGCCGGCTATAAAGAGGGCCAGCCGCAGCCCCTTGGCAAACCCTAACCATGCACTGCCAGACACAGCCAGCCACAGCCGGGCACAGCCAGCCGTCGCCAGCCACAGCCAACCGCCGCCGGCCATATTCGGCCCCTGCCGGCCGGCCGAGTCCCGGCCGAGGGCCGTGGTCCTCCCTCCCCCGCGTGCCGCAGCTAGCCGCCGTCGGCCGCACCAGGCCGCAGCTGGCCGCCGCTGTCGGCCGCAGCCGGCCGCCGCCGGCCCTCGAGCAGGCAAGGGCCGAGGCCCCTTTCTCAGGTATTTACGACTTTGACATCAAGTGATTTATTTATAGTTTTGCCACTGATCGTATAATCTCCGCCGTTTCACCGTTTTAACTCCGTTTTTAGCAAACTTATACTTTTTGGAATTGTATCGACGCAAGCTATGTGATCATAGTGATATTTACCATGTTCTATGCTTTTCAAAATGTGACTCATTTGTGGGTTAGAATAATGATCTATCCACGCCTTTTCCAACATGCGAATAGCCTAGATCAACCTCGTTAGTTGTGCCACCACAACGATAGCTCCTTTGTTGGTCATTCTTACGCTCTTGCAATCATAGTGATGAGCTCTACCATGTAGACCGCTCTTTCTTCAGTGTTTCTTTTGTATGATGTCTTTTCTTAGTTTTGTTTATTTGTGTTACCTGTTTGCTGCGAATAGACGAAGAGCAGTTCGTGGTGCTGAAGATCAGGAGATAAGGACCGACAAGGGCAGCTGGAGTTGGAGACCAAAAGATAGAACAAGTAAAGTCTACCGAGCAACTAGACTTTGGATTTAAGGCAAATGCAGGCACCTTTGATCATATTGCGCCTATTCACATTTAATTAATTCATTGCAGGTGTCTTAAATTGGCAAACCATAGGAATGACTAGCCACTCTATCCATATATCACCTATGGGCTTATAGTTGATAGGTTACTAGGTTGCTAGTGCTCTACCTCATCTTTCACCTGCTAATGAAGATAAAACTTGCTTCTTAATAAAGATGTTGGAGCCATGGGCTCTTGGCTTCGGCCATTGGAGAAGTTGATGCTATTCCGCATCATTGGTTGGCAGTGATGACGGGGGAAACGGATGCTAGTGGGACTCGTGTTGACGAGGGTATCCGTATCTCCTCCTCCTTGTGGACCCTATCGTGGAGCGACAACCTGGGACTTCCGTACAACTCCATGCTAATGGGTTCTGGCTTGGTTTATTAGCAGGACCCTCATAGGCAGGTTGGATAGCTTACCGACAGGTGGCTAGAGCTGTGGTCGCTGGGGTTTGTTTACAAGTTGTAGTATGGGAGGGGCTAGGGATCCGTGTTGGGGGGGCCTCACGGTGAAGTCGCCCATACGCTTAGACTCAAGGCTAGCAAGTTGTCACTGCCTATGACCTGTGAATAGCCTTGTAGTGAAACCCTGCCCGCTCACCTTGGAAGTGTTTTGGGGAGTCATGACCTGGGCAAATGGGAATCTCTTCTTGGAGTGAAAGTGTACACCTCTGCACAAAGTTAAAATTGGTATATCGTCCGTGCTCACGGTCACGAGCAGCCCAGATCCTCGCATGATTTAGCTAAATGGTTTAAGCTATTAAATTGTGGTAATGTTGTGAGGTTGCTACCTTGGGTTTTATCGGGATGGCTATCCTGTGTTCCCTTGAGATGGCTATCTCATGTTTGATGAGGTTTAATGACATATGTTTATATCCATGTGCTAAATGACACATTAATTGCTACTTGAACCTCAATAAAGGGTTGGGTGTTTTAACTAAGTTGATTAGAGAATAGGTAGCGATAAGTTAAGTCTTAATTGTTACATTAAAATGCTACCACAGTCTACCTTTTAGTTGTACCTTGTTTTAGCCTTGCATGTCATTACTTTCCACCTGTACTTGCTGAGTTTCGACATGGAACTCACCCTTGCTATAGTTTGTAGCAAGGTGCTGCCCTTAAGAAGGATAAAGAGGTTGAGCGTTAGAAGTGTTTGGCGTACGGAGCCCCCAGTCAACTGTCCCTGAGAAGGTTGGAGCTCTGAAGAGAAGTTGTAGCCATCAATTCCGCGACACTCTGATGTTTGTAAGTGTTGTTATAGGTAAGTTTCCACTATATAATACATTGTTTTTCTGATATGCCATTCTCTATTATGTGTGTGGACTTCCTGGGCGCACATATGACGGCCCCTGGGCTTCCTTTGAGAACCGGGGTGTTATAACCGGGAGCAGGGCACCGCTGACCGACAGCGGACTCACCGGCGGCAAGCTCCTCTGGCGTGGTGACCGGCACCATTCTACTCAGGACGACGAGGCAAACCTAGCAGTGTAGGAAGTGCAAGCTCTAGTGGTGGTTGACACCAGTGACCATGCACGCCGGTGAACGGCGCCGAGCAATGGTGGCGGGGAGGCTGTGTGAGGCCGCAATCGGTGTCATTAACTCCACGATGAGCACTCCCTAGTCAAGATGGCAATGGGTACCCAAAACCCGAGTACTCGACGAGTTTTACCCGATAAGGCATCGAGTATGGAAGGCTTTTTATACCCGTGGGTATGTTATTGGGTGAAATATTGTACCCATCGGGTATGGCGGGTACAGGTGTGGAAGTATACTACCCATACCCACATATCCGTGGGTAAAAAAATACCCGCACAAATAAATAGCCAGCCCTACAATTTTAGCCCATATAAACATATAGCCTATGAATTTGGCCCATATAAGCATTTGAGTATTATATATCCTGGACAATTAGTGTGCTAGTGGCCTAGTGCTGCTATTAATTAGCTAGAAGTTGTTATATTTAACTTACATTAAGTTGTTATATTTTTGCACATGAAGGATGAACTCGGGTATATTGTCGGGTATGGAATACCCGTCAGGTAAGAAATACCCGTTGGGTGCGGGTATGGAATGAATTCCTTACCCATCTAATTTCACGGGTAACCCGACAGAATAGGTTTTGACCTAGCGGGTGCGGGTATGGGTAGCCAGTACCCATCGGGTACGTACCCGTTGCCACTTTGACTCCCTAGCCCTAGTGACTTCAGAATGTGCAAGAAGTGGAGCGGAGAGGGATGGGAGAGGCGCGGCCACGGCGAACCGCTCCAGCGGCCATGGCGGCCGTGGCGCGCGGGAAGGGGGCGGCCAAATTTGTCCCCCTACCTTGTGTAATCGGTCGAGGAAGGATGTCATGAAGATGGAGGAGGTGATGGCAAGCAAGCCGGTGCCCTCAGATTGGAAAATGGTTGGCCGAGGGGGCGGCTAGACAACGGAGGGCTCGACGGCAGCCATGGCGGGCTTTGGTGTCCGCGGTGCTGCGCGAGGGGAAAGAAAAAGAGAATGGCATGGGGGAGGGAGCGAGGCGGGTGGGGGAGTAGATAAGGTGCTCGGGCTCTTCAATTTGAACACGGGAGGGAGTGGGGGGCGCGAGGCTGGCTCGAGCAGCGAGGCGGCCGTTTGGCGCCAATGGCGCTCGTGCCAGCGATGGCCGCGGCGTAGCGATGTAGCGAGGAAGCGAGGGGAAAAGAGTGGGCAGACGCGCGAGGGTGCTCGAGTGCCCGTTTTGTCACGTCAGGTAGCTGGTGGCGCGAAGCGTTGGTGTGTAGCGTGGTCCGATGGCCGGTGGAGCGTGCGGCAGGGCGAGCGGCTCGACGCGTCGGCCCAGCGGTCAAAGCTGTGCGCGGCTCGGGCGATCGGACGCGGGCGCGCGTGCGCCATCGAGTGCGAGCACTGGCGCTGATGCAACGAGCGAGCAGGCAGCAGCGGTGGTGCTGCAGCCATGGCAGCATTGCGGCTCTGCGCGGCGCAGCGAGAGGAAGTAGACAGGGGAGGAAGAGAGAGGATGACAGGTGGGGCCAGGTGGGTCCCACCTCTATTGAATTTGAACTAAAAACTTTGACCCTCTGTAGTTTGTAAAATACTGTGAATTTCAAAAAACTCAAAATATGAAAGTTGCTCCATTTGAAGAGAGGAACATTTCATATATAGAGAGTTTTGGCTAATTCGGTATATTTTTGAAAATATAAATTTGGCGCAAATTTAAATTATAAAATAAAGAAAATTTAATATCTAGACACTGTTTTTGCCATTTTTGAGTGACTAAAAAGCATTTTCATGAAAATATACTTTTACTCCAAATTATTTTCTCTACAAATCATATTAAAGGTTCAACTCAAGATGAGAAATGTAAATAAGATTTTCTAAAAAGGTTTTGAAATCTCAATTCATCATTTATTTGAAAAAAAATAAAAGCAAGCATCTACTCAACTCAAATATGCAAAATGAGATGCTCATGAGATGCTTATGCAATGTAATGCAAGATTTGGTAAGCCCAACATTGTGGATGTTACATCCTACCTCCTTAAAGAAATCTCGTCTCGAGATTTAAGGGTACTAACCATGTTTTGCGAAAACTAGGATACGCATCTTTAAGATAGTCCTTGGTCTCCCAAGTGGCATCTAGATCATCATGGTGACTCCAACACACCTTGTAAACTTTGACCACTTGATTCCGAGTTATTCTCTCCTTAACGTCAAGAATCTTGGTTGGCTGCTCATCATAAGTTAAATCTGATCTTATTTGGATGTCTTTTGCTTTCACCTTCTCGAATGGAACATGCACACACTTCTTGAGTTGCGATACATGGAAGATAGGAAAAACTACATTCATCTCTTCAGGCAATTCTAGCTTATATGCCACTTCCCCTATTCATTCTAGGATCTTAAAAGGTCCTACGAAATGAGGTGCCAACTTTCATTTCACACCAAACCGTTGCAGTTTCTTCATAGGTGAAACCTTCTGATACACATGATCACCAACTTCGAAGAATAGGGGTCTTCGCCTCTTGTAGGCATAACTCTGAGGATGATAAGTAGAACTACACAACAATTTGGTCCCTAAGCCTCTCTGTAACTAGTCCCAAAAGTGCGCCATGAATTGAGATCCCCTATCAGATAAAATGGTCTTGGGCACACCACGTAACCTCACCATCTCTTTGATATATATATCAGCATATTGAGGTGCTCGAAACTCTGTGTGGACAGGAAGAAAGTGTGCTGACTTGGTGAGTCGATCTACAATCACCCAAATAGAGTCATTCCCCTTTGAAGAGATGGGAAGACCAGTGATAAAATCCATACAAATATCTTCCCATTTTCATTCTAGGATAGATGATGATTGGAGTAAACTGCCTGGTTTCAGGTGCACAACTTTCACTCTACAACAGTTGTCACATTTGGCTAAATACTTGGCGATATCTCTTTTCATGTGTGACCACCAAAATCTAGTCTTCAAGTCCTGGAATATCTTACTACTACCAGGATGAATGAATAGCTTGGACAAATGGGCTTCATCCATAATTTGATTTCTGAGTTCTTGACTCTGTGGCACGACTTACCGATAATCAAACCATAAGACTCCATGGTCATCTTCCTTAAAGTGCTGGGATGGATTGATTTTTTATTCTTTCTTTAATAGCAGTTATCTCACTATCTGATTTCTGACCCTCCATAACCTTGCTTTCAAGTTCACAGTTGATCTGAATATTCTTCAGGATCACTGGATGCATAAGGTCAAAGCCATCTGCGATCAGTGGCCGATGAGCATGACAATGTGATTTTTGACTCAAAGCGTTGGTGACCACATTAGCTTTACCAAGATGGTATTGCAGCTGTAAGTCATAATCCTTAATCAACTCAAACCATCTGCATTGCCTCATGTTCAGCTCATTTTGAGTAAAGATGTACTTCAAGCTCTTATGGTCAGTATACACATTGCAATGGTTGCCAAGAAGGTAATGTCTCCAAATCTTCAAAGCATGGACTACTGCTGCAAGCTCTAAGTCATGTGTTGGATAGTTCATCTCATGCTTCTTCAACTGTCGGGAGGCATAAGCTATGACTCTACCTTCTTGCATAAGTACACATCCCAAACCCATCTTTGAGGCATCACAATGCACATCAAAAGGTTTCTCTATGTCTGGCTATGCTAGAACAGGGGCAGTGGTCAACATCTTCTGCAAAGTGCGGAAAGCTTTTTTGCACTCTTCTGTCCAAATGAATTTCTGCTCTTTTTGTAACAAATTTGTCATTGACTTGGCAATCTTCGAGAAGTCAGGAATGAAGCGACGATAATATCCAGCTAAATCAAGGAAACTCCGAACTTCGTGGACTAAAGTTGGTGCTTCCCATTCCATGACCTTCTCTATATTGCTAGGGTCCACTGTATGCCTTCTTCAGATAGAATATGACCAAGGAAGTGAACTTTCCTCAGCCAAAATTCACACTTGCTAAACTTGGCATATAATTTGTGTTCCCTAAGTCTCTCCAAAACAATCCTCAAGTACTTAGCATGATCTTCCTCATTCTCTGAATATACCAAGATATCATTAATAAACACCACCACAAAGTGATCAAGTTCGGGCATAAAGACCGAATTCATCAGATACATAAAGTATGCAGGAGCATTGGTTAATCCAAAGGACATCACCAAATACTCATACAACCCATATCTAGTAGAAAAAGTGGTCTTAGGAATGTCCTGTGGCCTGATCTTGATCTGATGGTAACCTGACCTCAAATCTATCTTAGAGAAAACCTTAGCCTTAGACAACTAATCAAACATAATGTCGATGCGGGGTAAAGGATATTTGTTCTTGACTATCACTGCATTAAGTTGGCGATAATCCACACACATTCGCAAAGATTGATCCTTTTTCTACGTGAATAGGACGGGACTACCCTATTCAGATGCACTAGGACTCTTTCAACTGCTTCTTAAGTTCCCTTAGCTCATTTGGTGGCATGCGATAGGGTCTCCTAGATATTGGGGTTGTTCCTGGCAATAGCTCAATACGGAAGTCAACATCCCTATCTGGCAGGAGGCCTGGAAGCTCATCTGGGAAGACTTCCAAGAACTCGCATACTACTAGGATTTCAGGTAGAGGGGTTACCCTAGTAGCATACGACACGCTCTCCAACTTAAACTTTCGAGGTAAGGACACCTGGAAAGTTCCTTCACCTAGTGGATTTCGGATTGACACCATCCTATTTGTAGTATCCAACACTACACCCCAATGATTCATCCAACTCATCCCCACTATCACATCCACACCCAATCCGGGAAGAACTATGAAATTCAGCGGCAATCTCCACTTGTCCAAATCCAAAGTTGCCCCTGTACTATATGTCCTGTGTTTACATCAGCCCCAGCTGAGGTCACACGAAACTCTATGCTCAATTCAATTATGGATTGATTATGCTTCTGTGCAAATGCTTGACTCATAAAGGAATGTGACGATCCAGTATCAAATAGAACAACAGCGGGAATCTGATTCATAGGAAACATACCAGCTGTCACGGGTTCCCCAACAAGAATCTCCTCTAAGGAGGTGTGATGCACATGTGTAGGCTATTGCTTCTTAGGGTAAGGAAAATACTTGATGAAGTGTCCATTTTGGCCACAATTGTAGCAGGGGCCAAACGTTCCAGTCTTGGCTCCTGTGGCACTGGTCTGTCCTAGATTTCCCCTGTGGAACGGGCATCCTGAAGGCCCTCTGAGACTTCTAATAATTCTGAGTGGGAACATTCTTCTTTTATGGAGGCCTAAACTTAGACCCTGAACCTGGAGGACGATAAGGAGGGCGATATGCAGGTGGAGCCCTCGGCTGGGAAGGACCACCCTCATGCGCCCTGTTTCAATTCTTGGCAGTAACGTGCAAGTTATTCTGATTCTCCTGAGTCAAACAATCATTGTAGAAGTCCTTGAAAGTAACCCGGGTAGAAGTAACCTTGGTCTTCATCAACTTAGTACTGAGGCCCTTCTTGAAGGTGGCAATCTTGTTCTCATCATTATTCACAAATTCTGGTGCATAATGGGACAGATTGTTGAAAGCATGGAAGTACTCCTTCACAGAATGAGTACCCATGGTCAAAGCATGGAACTCAGCCTTCTTCATTGCCATGAGAGTGGCAGGAATGTAGGCTGCATGAAAGGCAGCAACAAACTAATTCCAAGTGATAGGCTGACCAGCAGGAAAGGTGTTGTGATGCTGTCTCCACCACAGCCCTACATCACCTTCAAGCATGTGCGTAGCATAGGTAGCCTTCAGGTCCTCTGACAGTCTCAGCAGATGGAACCGTTCTTCCATGGTGTTAATCTAGGCATCAGCCATAAGTGGCTCAGGGGCATCCCTGAATACTGGAAGTTTGGTGTCAATGAAGTCCTTAAAGTCACTGTACTGGTTAGGCTGATGACCCTGATGGATGTTGTGATTGGCCTCCAAGTTCTCATGCAACAACTGCTCAATGTTGCGCTGACCTCCCAGGAATTATGCAAAGAGCTGCTCGGTGGTAGGTGCAGGAGGAGGTGGCGCACCACGCGCCTCTTCACCACCCCGACCACCACCACGACTACCACTGGCTCCACTGCGGGTGTCCACCATCTGCATGTTTTAACCATAACCATGTCCAATTATTAGAAGTTGGATTATTGAGGGTAAACAAATGTATACATTATGCCATGCGGAATAAATTAGAGAGAATAAATTCATACAATCAATCTCACAGGCATAATAATTCATTTTCCACATTAGAACTGCACTAATAATATTATTAAGTCAAAACATTACAAAGGTTATACAATATTCATGGTTGCCAGCATACATGCACTGGACTTTTAAGGGCGTTCAAGGTACATCGCATACATAAGATGAGATCCAAGGTCGCATCTTAGTCTCCCTAGCATACTAACATCACCTGCCCAACCGATACAAGAGTCACAAAAGATCGACTATGGACTATCAAAACCTCAACTAACAAACACCGAACAGTCTCTCCCTAGACCTGGCGTTTACGACTGGTGGCTCCCTAACTGACTATGTCAACTGGTGGGGGAAACTCCCAATGTTCGTACTGTCTCACGTAGATCTCCTCACGCAAGGTGTCGATGCGTAACTCCTGCTCGTGTAGGTCCTTCCTGACAACGTGCTGAGCAAACCTCAAATCGTGTGCCTTAGTCCAAGCTGCATTTCGCTCCAACACGGTGCGGCTCAAGGCGTCCTCACAGTTCTTGAGAACGGTGTCACAACGGTCAAGCATTGCCTGAAGCTCCTGAACCTACTGCATGGCTAGCTCATCCCTCTGGACTACCTGGTCTCTCTGCTCAGTCACTAGTGCCAACTCCTCTCTGAGCTCCTCGATCTTCTTCTCATACTTCTCTTGCTGCTCCTCCTACTCTCTTCTGGCACACTCCAGCTCATTGTACCTAGAGAGGGCAAGGTCCTCCTGTGCTGGATATGCCTTCATCAAGGCCAACACAACACGCTGTGCAGGTGCACGACTGCTCTCAGCCTCTTGAGGTCCTGCCGCCAGTGCCATGCCCTTAGCTTGCCTCCACTTATCATCGCGGGGGCAAGCCAACGGGAAGACACCAGGGAGAATCCGCTCCAACTCATTGGGCATCTCCACAACAATCCTCTCAATGATCTGGAAAGCAGCGTCCTGGGTACCATCAAAGAGAGTGATGCCCTCACCCTTAACTGTCCAGCCAGACCAACTCTCATCAAGGCCTAAGGGTGGCACCACCACCACCACGGATGCAAAGCCCTTGTTCTCCAGGTCATCTCTGACCCAGTAGTACTGTGGCTCTGCTCCTTCAGGGTAACCAGCACTATGCAGCAAACTCCAGAGGAGAGTGGGCAAACCACCCTGCTCCAGGAAAGTGCCAGCCTCCCTGCGCTGGTGGGACTGTAACCGACAAACCACAAGGGGTGCATCCACAGGGGAAGCAACCCTGCGGCAGCGAGGAGGACACACTCTTGTGGGCCGTTTGCTTGGTCCGAGCCATCTGTAAAAATTTTTGGTATCTAGTAAGCACATGTTTTATAAGCAATTATAAGGAAAGGGACGAATTTAATTATAAGGAAAGGAAAGAATGTAATGTATGACATGAGCAATTTTTAATTTATGATGCATGCACATTACGTACGTCCTCACTTCCTAAAAGTAATAACGTCTAGGCGGTGTGATGGGGACGGGGGTCCCTGATCTTCCGTCAGATGGAGATAACTATCGTTTTGGTGGAGCACGACACACCGATCCGGCTTCAGATCCAAAGACCCGAACTCTGCAATCTTAGCACCACGACTCCTCTGGTTATCAACCGTGTCTCCAACTGGTTGACCTCGCCACGAAGGCTAATCCCTGCCTGCGAAACGAAGAACACAAGCAAGAACTCGAAAGAACGCAGCACAATTAATGGGACAATCTGCAAATATATGATTAAGATCACAAAGTGGGGTTTCACAAACCGATAACGATGACTGTTCAAAGACAGATTAATCTAAAGCAAAACCCAAGTCTCAACAGCGATGGCTACGTGGAATATATAAGATAGACGTCCTAGGGTTGGAGGCGGTCAGGGGTTGGGCGCCCACAACTTGGGCTCAAGGCCCGACTCGATACATGGCCAAGTTGGCCCAAAATAGGTGACGCAGCACCTTTTCGTGATCACACAGAATGATCCACGAAAGATCTGGAGCTGGGACCAGATCCAAAACGACGGCGTCATCGTCCCCTTTCCAACGAGTCCAAGATCGCCCCGTTTTGATGTTGTATGAGGAAATTATGACCGAAACAGCGACGACAAGTATGCTGAATCCGAGAGCGACGTGGTAGCTGAGTTGGAGACGAATTGCAACTTGGGGAAGACCATGGCGTTGGTGTGTCCAGCATGGCGATGTCCTCATCACGGTGGCCTGTAGAAGATTCATTGTAGCCCGATTTCCCAATGAATGCAAGCGACGTAAAATTTCACGCACCTTTCGAACAAGGTGAAAACTCTGATTACTTGCACCATTCCCCAGGTGCACTACCCAACAAGTCACCAGAAGACGACACCCTCACATAGGGTACCTTCATATAAACATGTGTGAACACGTATATAATTTAGCACCATTAAACACTCCCCTAGATCAACATTATGTCCGATCATGCTCTCACAACTCACACTTACCATGGCGTAGAGGCAAATTGATCCATACATAACCATTCAAGTGAATGGCCCCCATACATATCCACCGTGTATGAGCGTGAAAAACAGAAAATATGATGCAATACCCCCAAGTCAGTATTTATATAAGCCACCTAATACTCCTACTGGGCATAGAGGATTTGACCGGTCCATGGCGCATATAGATATATAAGTTTGGAAACCATACACCTTTTTGAAACCCTATATATATGTTTAAGTGGCTATAAGTTTATAATTACTTTTGTAAAAACAAATTCTTTGTTTTTAAATACTTATGAACAGTATACATTGAACCTTGCTCTGATGCCAGCTGTAACAAAACCGCCCAATTAATATAAACCCAATGTACTAAGTAAACCGCCGAAGTAATTTAGTTAGCACATTGTGCCCATATTAACCCAGTAGTCCGTAAAACCTCAAAGGATTTCAAACATCTCAACTTGTTATGCAGATCGGATAAGGTTCAGCATCCACCATCCATAATATTACACAAGTTCGCACATGGTTGATTACATCAGAGTCATAATAAGGTTATTACAATACCAAATTCAAGTTCAAATAGCGGAAGCAATTATAGGTTTTGTTTCACAAATGCACACATAGTTTTGAACATAGTGCCAGGTCCAAATCGAATCCAACAAAAGCATAGAGGTACGATAATACAGAGTGACCTTGCCCAAGGTCTATTCATCTCCCATAGCTGGGTAGGAACAGGTCTAGCAGTAGCCATAGAATATCTCACCATCTACAACAACATGAGAAATAAAACCCTGAGTATGAGAATATACTCAACTAGACTTACCCATCATAAACCAAAAATAAAGTGACTACAAGGAGTATGCAAGGCTTTATAAGGAGGCTAGCTGACTCATTTCTTTGCATAAAAGCTTGAGCTTATTAAGAATAATTATTATAACCTTCTAGCTTGTATTTTAAAGTCATTAACCTGATCATGCTAGATTAGCTCCTGATCTAAACAGTCATGGTATAATTATTAAGCAAGAATAGTAACCAATTTTGGTTGAGCCTCTTACAACATCAACATCATAACCATCTCATCTCTTTGTTCAAGTTTTTACTACGATGCTGGTGCTCAAGACAGTGTCCACTATCCAGGGATGATGGCAATTATAATCAATTGCAAACCAGCCGGCAAGGTATTCCCCACACAAACCTAGACATGCCGTGTAACACCCCTGGTGTTAATCACATCTTTGCAATGCATATCATGAGCATAATCATAGCATTTGCATGGAAATCACATAATTAGGCCATGATGTTTGATGCTTGCTTGCTTATATTTCAAATAGAATATTTGAGTGTTAGGTTGTGGTTTGCTATGTAATTGATACTTGGATTGAATTGAAATATATTTGTAATGTTGCTAGGACCAATTCATGTGTTGGTCATTTGACCCAAAAAGATTTAGTTTGAAATCTAAATTAATTCTCCCTAAGGTGTGATTTCAATCCCTCTTCAAAAGTGCTATTTGTATTGCTTATCTCAAGTTGAACCCTTAATATGGTTTGTGGAGAAAAATATTTAGAGCAAACTCTCTATTTTCAATAAATCATGAAAATGCTTTTTAGGCCTTCAAAAAGGGCAAAAACATTGAGAGAAGTATTAGAAATTAATATTTTTATAATTCAAATTTGACCCAATTCACATTTTCAAATCTAGGCCAAATTAGCCAAAACTTTCTAAAGTTTTTCAAGATTCAGAACCGTTTGAAAAATATAGCGGGTCAAAGTTTTCAGTTGAAACTCAATAGTGGTGGGACCCACCCGGACCCACACATCATCATCTCCCTCTCTCACTTTTCCCCTTTCCTCTCTGTTCCCGGCGCCAGAGCACAGTAGCGTGCTGCAGCACGCACACGTGCGCGCCTCGCCCGTTGCTGCGCCCTGCCCGCCTGTCCTCCTCCGCACTCGAGTGCGCACGCGGCCGCCCGCCATCATCACGCGTGCGCCTGCGCCACTCGCTGGCCGACCATGGCAGCAACATCGCTGCCCTCGCTGTCTTGCTCGGCCGGCTCCTGCCTTAAAAAGAGGCACCCAGCCATTTTCTCCTCATAGGGAATCACCGAGCTCGCCATCGTGTGCTCCACCTTATCCTGCCGACGACCACCGAATGTGGCCCAATCGGCCTTTTTCTCTCCGCCGGCCATGACCGTCGAACCGGCGAGTTCGCAGTCGTCCTCGTCCTCCTCCACCCAATCCGAGTGCTTCATCGTCTTCTCCACATTGCGACGCACCTCCTACGCCTCTTCCTCTGCTCCGACCACCGCTGCCGCACGCCGCCACCGTCATGGGCCGCCGGCGTGCGTGGCCAGACCACGACGGGCCATCGCGGGCTGCGCTACGAGCACTGGTGGGTGCGCCTCGCCGCCCATCATCATCCCCGCCGCTCTGTGGCTGTCGGCGAGCCCTCACGGCCGGCCATGAGCCCGAGCGCCGCCGTCCCATGCTCCGTGAACGAAGATAGAAGAAGAGAAGGGATCCTAACGTAAATAGATTACACTCGCTAGATTTTTGTGCAAAGTGACAAGACTCATAGGTCTTTCAGATTCGGGCTTATTTAATTTCTGGAAAGTGTAGGGGCCCCGAAGTAAAGTGTTTGTCCTATATGGATTCTTGGTTTAATCCCGAAAATGATTTCCAGAAAATGATTTTTAAACTTCTAAAATTCATATCTCAGTGAATATAACTCCGATTTGAGTGGTTCAAGTTTCAGTATTCTTCTTGTGATGAGATCTATGCAAAAAAAATATAATATATCATGTTTGCAGTACTTTTATATGTAGATTTAATTAATTTTTGATATATTAATAATCTTTGAAAATGTAGAACTAAATCTAGGATGCTTAGAAAAATATGTTTCTTGTTTTTTCAGTCCTCTTTTGTGATGCTCTATCTATAAAAAAAAGTATTATGTGCATGGTCTATGTAAAAATATAAAGTTGTAGTTCAAGTGGGATTAAGGGGCTATTCTTAGAATAAATCATAAATGCATTGTGTGGACTTATTTTGGGGTTGATAATTTTTTAGGCTACTTATATGCCATAAGGTAGCCCTTGATGTGATGAAACCTGAGGTTTGGCATGCTTCATAGTACAAAGTATTTTTAGGTCTATTTAATTGTGCTGCCTTGTGATTTTTGTTTAGGGAATTAGACTTGTTCCAATGAGGTGAAAATTGGATGGTAGCGTAGAATTGATGTGTACTATCTCCTGTAATTTTTTTAGAGTTTTATGTGAAGTTAAACTAGGTGTTGTAGTTATACCCTATTTATAAGATTGTCTTGATTAAACCTTACTTAGACATGTCATGCCATCAATAATGTTTCTCTAGACATGTATAGGATGTTTAATCTGTTAGTGCTACTATGCAGCCTTAGTGACATTTAGGATACATTGCCTTGTGTAAATTTACTAGAAATGTTTTGTGTATGCAATGTATGGAGTAGGAATGGTTTGACCTTTGTATTTGTCTTAGGAGGTTGAACTCTGTATGTTGCCTCATTATGGACTAGGTTGTTGTATGTCTAGAAGTTGATAGTATGACATAAATGTATGTGGTTTTATGACTGTCTAGTGGTTTATTGGTTTACAATGTTTGAATAGAATTGTGGTAGCAATTAGGACCTAATGAATGTGTTAAGAGGATTATGCCTGAATAAGGATCTTTGGCTTTACTAGCTTGTTTGCTAGTGATAGTAAGATGGTTAGTTGCTTTACTGGCTTGTTTACTAGCGATAGATAGAAAGAAGGTTTCACGGATAGACTTGTATTGTTTTAGTAGAGAATGCAGTAGATGACATGTGCTTACGGTACATGTTCTTGGATGATGAGGATTACCTTGTAGAAAGGATATGCAAGCATTCATCATCATCATACTCCATGATCATACCATGTGCATTCTTCATATTCATACGTGCACATGCATCATATAGGATCGCTAGGAGAACAGAACATGACGTGAAACGGGAATCCAGAAGAGGAATCCCAAAAGAAAGCTTCTGCACAGGAGGTGATCAAGAACTAAGAGCCAGACGTGAGTGAACGAGCTCCTGGAGCTTCAACCTCGCTCGTCAGAGGAAGGCAAGCCCCGGAGCATTTCTCCCTACTGATTTACAAATAACTTATTTTGTGTCTTTACTGTTTATGATGCATTAAGTTTATAGGAGTTGATCGATACCGTTGATGCATTATGATTACCCTTGTCCACCTAAGTTACCCAAAGTACCCTGTTAAGTATAAGTTCGCTTATATGCTTAGCCCTGCTAAAATTAGATCGGTAGAAGTCGGGTGATTTTCTGTCATCCGCGAGATATAGGTGGTGACTCATAATGGTGAGCTACACTGTTGTCTTGGAATAACCATGTGCAGTAATAAATTGAGACCGGGCGGGATTGGTGCTGTGGACAGAACTAGAGGTTCTGTGTTGTTTATCTCGTCTGTGTCGAACTAGGACCCCATTCGATGTCACGGCCCTCACGGCATGTTGAACGCATGCCCCACAGATAGCTAGAAGGGTGCGATTTACTTCGTACCTTGGGTTAATATGAGGGCGTGAGGGGCATGTTAAACACATGTCCCTTCTGTGTCGAACTAGGACTCCGTCCGATGTCACGGCCCTCAAGGCATGTTGAATGCATGTCCCTTCCAGCTATCTATGGGGCATGCGTTCAACATGTCGTGAGGGCCGTGACATCGGACGGGCCCTAGTTTGACACAGATGGGATAAAGACACACAGAACCTCCAGTTCTGTCCATAGCACCAATCCCGCCCGGTCTCGATTTATTACTCCTCATGGTTATTCCGAAACAACAATATAGCTCACCATTATGAGTCACCACCTATAACTCGTGGATGACAGGAAATCACCCGACTTCTACCGATCTAATTAGGCAAGGCTAAGCATATAAGCGAACCTATACTTAACAGGGTGTTTGGATAACTTAGGTGGACAAGGGTAATCATAATGCATCAACGGTACAGATCAACGCCTATAAACTTAATGCAACATAAATAATAAAGGACGCAAATTAAGTTATTTGTAAAACTGTAGGGAAAAATGCTCCGGGGCTTGCCTTTCTCAAAGCAGCTAGGCTGATGGTCAGGGCACTCTGGCAGGTTAGCGTCGGGATCCTCGTCCCCCGCTGCCTTCGGAAGCACTGCCCCAGCTATCTTTCCCCTTCCGGCTCCTCCTGAACTACCGGTGTAAGGACTGTCGGTAAACCTGTATGATACATCGATGCACATGAATATCGTGTATGCATTATTGCAAGCATGATGTATGTAATGAATGTTTGCATGACCATGTGGCAGAGGAAGAATGCACTCATTATGACAGTACTACTTAGAAAAACCCTGAATTAGTTTTCAGTAGCCCACCAATAAATATCTTGGTTAACAAACAAACAGAGCAACGCAATTACATGAAAAGACAACATAAACCCTAATTAAACACCCAATTAGACTAGGGCAGAACTGGAACATCTATTTATATTACACAGAAAAATCTACAAAAATTACAGAAGCTTAAGCATATTAAACCAAGTCTACTGTAAAAGTTTTAGGTTAAAACAGTAAGTATTTTAACCTACACAAAATACACAAGCAACAATAATTGGACATAAAATACTTGGTATAGTGAAACATGTCAAACAGTAGATTCCATAGCATAGCTATCTTCTGTTTAGCCCTAAAACACCCTACAAAAATTATCAAGCAATTATATTGCTCAATTATTTAATTATGAATTTCTTAATCCCTTATTAAAACTAGCACCCTAAAAAGACAGAGCAACTTTTACACATGACATGGACAACCAACATTTTTCACACATCCAGCATCTCCTAACTAGAGCAACAAAAAAGAATCATATTTTTTAGATAAACATAGAATTAGTTATGCATTCCTAAAGATTTATTTATTTAATAGCCTTAAATAAAACTACACAGAAAAGTATCAAAAAGATCAACTCATATTTTCATCATAGTGCTCCTCATAATAAAAATACTGTAAGTTAAACCATCTCATTTGGACTTAAAATAAAAGAGTTATGATTTTCCAAAGAGTTACCATATATTCTGAAAAACTGTTTTCAAAAACTCACATATCGAAAATGCTACACGTACCCGGCATTTACCCGCTGTGATTGACACGTGGTCCTACTCTGCTACAAGCACCCGGGCCGTGTACCCAAAGGCTGACGCTCCTAGGGCACCGACAGGCGGGGCCCGCAGTCAACCCTGGCCCACCGGCGGCGAGCTCCTCTGGCGTGGTGACCAGCACCATTCTACTCAGGACGACCAGGCGAACCTAGTGGTGTAGGAAGTGCAAGCTCTAGCGGTGGCTAACACCGGCGGCCATGCACACCGGCGAACGACGACGAGCAACAACGGCGGGGAGGCCGTGTGAGGCCGCAATCGATGTCACTAACTCCACGATGAGCACTCCCTAGCCCTAGCGACTCCGGAACATGCAAGAAGTGGAACGGAGAGGGACGGGACAAGCGCGGCCACGGTGAACTACTCCGGCGGCCGTGGCGCGTGGGAAGAAGGGGGCGGCCAAATTCGGCCCCCTACCTTGTGCAATCGGTCGAGGGAGGATGTCATGAAGACAGATGAGGTGATGGAGAGCAAGCCAGTGCCCTCGGATTGGAAAATGGTTGGCCGAGAGGGCGGCTAGACCGCGGCGGGCTTGACGGCAGCCACGGCGGGCTTTGGTGTTCGCGGTGCTGCGCGAGGGGAAAGAAGAAGAGAATGGCGTGGGGGAGGGAGCGAGGGAGTTGGGGGAGTAGATAAGGCGCTCGGGCTCTTCAATTTGAGCATGGGGGGAAGCGAGGCTGGCCCGAGCGATGAGTTGGCCGTCCGACGCCAATGGCGCTCGTGCCAATGATTGCCGCGGCGCAGCGATGTAGCGAGGAAGCGAGGGGAAAAGAGTGGCAGACGCGCGTGGGTGCTCGAGTGCCCATTTTGTCGCGTCGGGTAGCTGGTGGCGCGAAGCATTGGCGTGCAGTGTGGTGCAACGGCCGGCGAAGCGTGCAGCGGGGCGAGCGGCTTGGCGCGTCGGCCCAGCGGTCAAAGCTGCGCGCGGCTCGACGACCGGACGTAGGCGCGCGTGCGCCATCGAGTGTGAGCGCTGGCGCTGATGTAGCGAGCGGGCAGGCAGCAGCGATGGCGTTGCGGCCATGGCGTAGCACTGCAGCTCTGCGCGGCGCAACGAGAGGAAGTAGACAGGGGAGGAAGAGAGAGGATGATAGGTGGGGCCAGATGGGTCCCACCTCTATTCAATTTGAACTGAAAACTTTGACCCTCTGTAGTTTGTAAAATACTATGAATTTCAAAAAACTCAAAATATGAAAGTTGCTCCATTTGAAGAGAGGAACATTCATATATAGAGAGTTTTTGCTAATTCGGCGTATTTTTGAAAATACAAATTTGGCTCAAATTTAAATTATAAAATAAATAAAATTTAATATCTAGACACTGTTTTTGCCATTTTTTAGTGACTAAAAGGCATTTTCATGATTCGGTGAAAATAGACTTTTTCCTCCAAATTATTTTATCTAGAAATCATATTAAAGGTCCAACTTGAGATGAGCAATGTAAATAACATTTTCTAAAAAGGTTTTGAAATCTCATTTCATCATTTATTTAAAAAATGAAAGCAAGCATCAACTCAACTCAAATATGCAAAATGAGATGCTCATGAGATGCTTATGCAATGTAATGCAAGATTTTCTAAGCCCAACATTGTGGATGTTACATTGATCAATTCCCATTCACAAAGCTTTTGAATTGGAAGTGAAGGGAATGGTCAAACAGGCGTCGGACGGAAGCTTGCAGGGCGTTGGACGATGACTTCAGTGTTCGACGGCTGCGTCCGATGCCACATGGTAGTGATCACGTTGATGACAGTGTCTGAGCATCGGACGGAGGACCGCTGTACAATGGCACTTGCGTTCAATGCTGCCTGCATCCGACCGACAACATAAAGTGACCAGAGAAGGTTTTGGGCGTTGGACGGTGTCCGACGGTCAGCGTCAGACGAAGACACCTTACGTCGGATGTTAAAGAAGAACAAAGAGGGTTTTCAGCATTGGATTGTGTTCGACGTCGGTCGTCGGACGGAGAACTTGCATCCGACGCCCTAACAGCTATAGCGTATGCTTCCACTGTGAGAGTCGGACGGAGGTCACTTGCGTCCGATGACAGCTGAGTTTTGCCTCCAATGGCCATATGCTTGTGTGGAGAGTATATATACTTGCCCACCTCGTCCATGGAGGCCCTCTTGCCCATTTGTTCAGCTGATGAAATCCTTTGGAGTGTGAGAGAGAGAGTAAGAGCCTAGTGAGGTTGAGAGAATTGCAAATTCAAGGTTGAAGACCTCACTAGTGCATAGGGAGTAGCAAGTGTGCATCCACCCATCTCATTAGGCTTGGCTTGTCAAGGTCAAATGAGAGTCTTGTGCTTGTTACTCTTGGTGATCGCCATCACCTAGACGACTCGGTGGCGATTGGGAGCTTGGTGGTCATCTGTCAGAGCTTGTGGATGACCCAACTCATGATGTGAGTGGTTGTGGGTGATTCACCATGAAGGAGTGTCAAAGAATCAGCCTATAGAGAGCACTTGTCTTGCGTGGATCAAGGGGGAGCTATACCCTTGCGAGGGTGCTCCAACGAGAACTAGTGGAGAGGCGACTCTCCAATACCTCAGAAAAACATTGCCACATTCTTCTTCCTCTCTTTACTTTGAGCATTTACTTTGAGCAATTCAATACATGTCTTTATATTCCTAGAATTGCCATGCTAGAGTAGGATTGAAACCTAGGGTGCAAAACTTTTGTGCGTTAGAATAGTAGGAACACACTTAGGCACTAGGGGTGAAATGGGATAGTTTAGGGTTTAATTATTGCAAGAAATTTTAGAGAAGCCCAATTCACCCCTCCTCTCTTGGGCATCTTGATCCTTTCATTAGGAAGGGGGAAGAAATCCATGAGTTGTTTGTTTTCTATGTGTGCTAGGTTAGTGTTAGTGCTTGCATGTAGGGACTGGTTTTTGAGGTTGTGGCATACAGCTAGGACCAGGCGGTGTACTGTGGCATTGGAGGAGGCACACCTAGCGTTTGATGACCCCTCAAAAACCATGCTAGGGAGTAGGGACTATCATTGGCTGTAATTATGAGGCATCCCATAGCTATTCATTGTCTGATGACACTGCTTTTGTGGAGGCTGCATGTATTGAGTGGATGATAACAAAAAGGATTGCTTAACATAGTTTGGGAAATTACCATTCATATCACCATTTGAGAGTCGCCTTTCTTCTGACACCAAGCTAGTAAATAACATGTGGAATCTGTTCCTACATGCCATTGACACAAGCTGATAGTATATGATAGGATCAATAGATGAAAAGTGTTGACCAAGTGGTGACACAGATAAAATTGTGACACAGGTAGCATAGCTATCTTGAATTGTTGGGGAAGGGGGACTTCAATTAGTTTTGTTATTTGTATAGCCTTTATTCACTTAAATATGTGTTGTTTTACTACGTGTAGGTACCAAGGACATCTAAAAACGTTCAGGAGGGTTTCTGATGGGAGCCTCCAACAGGAAGTAGCTTGGAATCCTGAAGCTCATTGAAATGGTAGACAGAGGTTGTGAAAAAAGCAACAAGACCTTGAAATGGAAGAAGGCATGGCTGGGGATGGTGATAATGATATGCTTAGACCTCAGTCCCTCATAATGAAGGGGTAATCAATCAGTACATTGGTGACAGTGATTACTTTATCAAACTAACAAGGTTTCGGGTCATCAAGCGCTGAGAGTGAAGCGCACCCTTGTTCACTCCTTTTCGTTGACACTCCTGAATTTATCCCTCAAGCATGGCACCTTCTGTGACACTGTCACCCCCTCCCCTCGCGCTCCTGATTTTATCCCTCGGCTGTGGGCACCTCCTATGTTGACACGACCTATGGTTTCCGGACCTAGCATTTCTCGAACACCTCCCACACCACTCAACATCGGGTCTAGAAGCTCTAGTGACAGCTCGTCTAGTACTTGGCTTAGTTTTTTCAATTGTCATCCATTACCTAATAACGATAGTTTGTTCACTTGTCATTTGTTAGCCAGTAGTTAGCACTAGCGTTAAATAGCTAACATAATGGTCAAAAAAGTAATCAACTATAAGGTGGTCAAAAATCTCCCCAGAAGAGAAGAATTGCAAGAAGATCCAATATGAAAACAATTAGGATCTCTACTACACTATGTGAAAAATAGGTTGTCACACCTGGCATAGTGTTAACGCGGTCATTGTTAAAAATGGGTTCTCACACTTGGTACAATATTATCGTGATCATTGTTGGCTAATGGCTTAAGAAGAGAGGTGGGAGTGAATGGAATAAGAGGAGTAGAATGAGTCAGGCTTGAGAGTCCCCACCCACCTTCGCTTCTCCTCCTTTTATAAGGGATGTGGGAGCAGAGGTTTTTATTATTTTCCCTAGTGAGGCTTGTTTTACAAAAGAATATTAGAAGCTACAAATGGAACCCTCAATATTATTAGACAAGCCTTAGACTATGTAATTGGGCCTAAACACAATAGAGGGGATCCACATCATATAATATGCCTCAACAATAACCTTCAATTATTTGGTTTTGATCAAAAGTACAAGACTCCATAGCTAAATCTAACTAAGTCTGGCCCAAATTACAATTGAGACTCAACATGCAAGTTTCATCTATACATAGATAGTCTAGGGACTACTTTGTCTTTGGCTCATCTTTAGCTTGTCTTCAACAAGTCTTCGGTGGCAAACTTTGCTTGAACATCCATGGCCCGGTCCTTGGCTACTTGCTCCTTCGTATGGCGCCCCTTGATACCTTCTTTCCACTATTGAGCCTTTACTGAAGATATAGGCAAGGTAACTGTAAATCACAACATGTATTCGCACTTTCACTCATGTGTCACACAAGGCTTTTGCCTCAGGTGGATTGTTCATCCAATGGCTCCTCACCACCCCTCTTGTCTGGCTCTTGTGAGAAATTCTTTTGTACATTTGAATTAAACATCATAGGCATGGTAGATGTCATAGATCAAGATCCCTCGATACAATTTGCGGCAATGTCGAAATCGAAGGTGTTGATGGCAAAAACAAAGTTGATGATGTTGATGGAGATTCCTCGACTCCAAAGTGTTGGTGAAGATGAAGTCGATGGCATCAAAGTTGGTGGCAAAGCCCTTACCAAAATGCTAGCTAAAGCCATGTTGTTGACGTCAAAACTGTTGTCGAACACGTTTTTGATGAAGCTGATGTCAGTGGGAAAGCTTCGAGTCACAATTTCGGTGAAAACATTGCCAATGATGTTGAAGTTGGTGTTGTAAATCCTTGCCATGCCTCAAATAAAGTCTTGAAAAATGGGTAATCAAACTTTCGATAGCGAAATGGGGAGCAAAAATGAGAACGAACAATGGAGTCATCAGAGAATGGTATCTAGCTAGTGCTTTTGATGTTGGTATGATTGCTTTGGTGCCTTATCCAGTTGTGTTTGGGTGCGAGAGGCGACGAAGAGAGACTCTCGGTGTTGGCGCCGACCCTCATACGTTTTGGGGCGAGGAATTACAAAAATGAGCCCCTTGCCACTTTTAAATTACTTTGTCACCAACCCCGTAGCTTTGGAGACGAGCGCCCAAGAGTCACAAAATGATCCTCTTGGCGATTTTAAATTACTTTTGGCACCAATACCGTACCTTTTTGAGGCGATGCAGTGAGGAGTCACGAAATGAGCCCCTCGACAGTTTTAAATTACTTTGGCATCAACCCCAATATCTTTTGAGGTGATGGGGTGAGGAGTCATGAAATGAGCATCTCAACACTTAAATACTTTGGTACCAAACCCCATACCTTCCGAGGGAATGGGATGAAGGGTCACGAAATGAGCCCCTAGACACTTTTAAATTACTTTGGCACCATAGCCTTAACCTTCAAGGCGATAGGGTGAGGTGTCACGAAATGAGCCCCTCGGCGCCTTTAAATTACTTTTGTGTCAACCCCCATACCTTTCGAGGTGATGGGGTGAGGAGTCACGAAATGAGTACCTCAACACTTTTAAATTACTTTGACGGCAACCACCATACCTTTCAAGGCGATGAAGTGATCAGTCACGAAATGAGCCACTCGGCTTTTAGATTGGTTTGACGCCCAAATGTTGCTGATGGCGAAGGCCTTGCCTGGGTGTTGGCGAAAGCTTAGTTGATGACACTAGTGTTCATTGCAAAATTATTTAAAATGAAGTTTGCAAAATATAGATTCACAGTTTGCTTCTGTTACATGCATTGTTGGCAACACACGGTTACCGGGCTCTTTTCATACCATTGTGCTTGGATGCGATCGTGCGATGGGGGATCCTAATCCTATCTTTGCCTCGCCCGGGAGTGAATAATAGTACTGTAGTATACAATGTGTGTTGTGTTCGGTCAAAAAATAATGTGTGTTGTGGCCATTTCTTCAACGACACAATCTGGCATCGACCACAGACTACCAATAACATTTGCTGCTGGCCAAGCTGGCGTTAATTCCTTGTCCTTTTTTGTGTGAAAGCGACAGAAGATGCCCACAAAAAATTGAACAATTAAATACATAACACCAGCATGCACAGATATGAATGATAGTAATCGATGTGTGTGCGCGCCTTGGATATTGATGGATTTGCATATATTTGCGTGGTCGATTATGCTCATCCTGTCATCTATGACCATGTATGTGCAACCATAGATTAAACAGAAGCTACTACTATTACGGTGGATTGAAGAATATAATAGAGACAGATAGCGCAGCAGGTATGCAAGTCGGCTGCGACGACTGTGTCAGGCGTACGAGTCGGCAACTTGTGTGATGATATATAGTAGAAGAGAGTTTCAGTCAGATTCTATACCTAATGCAGTATTAATAAATAGTGTCAATTGGAGGCACAAGGCACCGCGTCGCGTTGCAAAGCAGAGGATCGGAGAGACGCCGTACGGACTCGATGGCGTGGTGGGGTGGCTCCTCACACCCTTCACTGCTTATTATCTTAGCTTGTGCCGTAGTAAACTCCGATGGATGGATGGACGATGCCAAGAGGCAAAGAGTAAACTCATCCTGTCCGTACAATTTCCTCGATCGCCATCTATTTATATCTTTTAATAAAGTATTAGATCGACGCACGCATGATCCGAAGGAAGCTGGCGATGACTGATCCATCCATGGATGAGCTGACAAGAGACGATCACCAGAGCAGCAGCTAGTCAATGCAGACGGAATCGAAATCCAGCGGCGCCGCACGCGGGGGACGGATCGGATTCGTATCCGATCGGAGATGCTAGCTAGCGCCGCTGATGCCCCCCGATCCATCTGTTCCCGTCAACTGGCCTTGGTCTGGCAGGCATCGTCGACTCAGCTTGTGGAAGTGGCCATCGACTCGACGACGACCACCACCGTACCTCTTCTAGTTCTTCCTTGGATCCGGCCCGGCCACTGACATCGGCCGTACGTCGGCCGTCGGCGTCGCCATCAGGACAGGGCAGGCACCACCATTCACCGCACCAGGACGCGATCGCGCGCGGGGGCGGTGATAGAATATTACTGCCTGTACGTAGACCACCGGAGCCCGGCCGTCCAATGTTGGAGGGGGGAGCTGCGACGCGGTGGCCGGGGCGCGCACAGCCACAGACGTAGCGGCCCAAGACAGGACAGCCAACTTGTTGTTCGTCGTCATCTTCACAGCTCGAGCAGCGTGCACAGGGCCTGTCCAGTCCCTGCTCTACACGTGGTGGGTGCTCCAGACCTATCAAGCATCTCCAGCACTAGCTCTCAAACTTAAGCACCTAGACCTTGTTTAGATCGTGGGAAAAAATAAACCCGATAAATAGTACCACTTTCGTCTTATTTGATAAATATTATCCGATCGTGAACCAACTAGGCTCAAAAGATTCATCTCGTGATTTTCAACTAAACTGTGTAATTAGTTATTTTTTTACCTATATTTAATGCTCCATGCAAGCAGCTAAATATTGATGTAATAGAGAGAGAGTGAAAAAATTGTAACTTTTGGAGAGATCTAAACATGGCCCTACTCTTGATTTGAGGGCCTTCCCTATTTTTGACGTCTTAAATTTTTTATACTTGCTCCAGCAATATCCCTTAAATTAGTCTCCTCAAAATCAGCCAATAGACACTGACAAGTATGACCCACGTGTCATCATTCTTTTTTTCCCAACTCTCTCTGGCTCCTCCCGTAGAGAAAGAGCGAGCGAACGGCGGTGCCTTGTTCACGAGCAGAGAAAGATCGAGCGAGCAGCACCTTGGTCGTGGAAGGGGTTGGCCGATCTGTGCCGAGAGGACCTGCACCGGGGAGGGCTCGACGGATCCGAGCAGCCCCGCCACCGCGCCCATCCTCCAGCGAGCTTTTCGCGCCGCCTCCAACCGATGCACCGGAGGAGCCGCGCTCTGGGGAAGGAGCCAGCCGGATGCGGGGAGGAGAAGGCAGGGACAAGCAGAGAGTCTTCTTCTCGGCACTCCGCACGGACGGCGGACGGCATGAGCGGGCGGACCGCGGGCGGACGGCGGACGGCCGGCGCGAGCTCAGGGCGGACGGTGTGGCGGGGGAGCTGCCAACGGCCGGCGCGGCGCGCCGAATCGGCGCAGGACGGCTCCAGCAGCGGCGGCAACATCGCCGCCCCGTGGTTCGGGCTTTGGGGCCGGGGTCGGGATCTCGGCTGATGGCCGCGACGGAGACGGCGGCGGGCGAGACGGCCCGGCGAGGCCGTCGCCGGTGGAGGCCATGCGGGTCTGCTGGGTCGCAGGCGGGAAGAAGGAGCTCGCCGGAGGCCAACTGCAGAAACTGCCGAGTAGGGGCTCCCTCCATAGGCCCCAAGAATGAGGACAGGAGAGAGAGGAATGGAGGGCTCGTCTAAATTTGAGGGGCCGAGTGAGGGCCTTGTTGGAGTGAGTTTTCTGTCCTTTAGCCCTCAAAAATAGGAAGAGGGTCCAAGTAAGGCCTATGCTGGAGATGCTCTTATTGCTCTCGCCAGTAGTACTGTATTATTTGCTACGCCCGCTGTTGGAGTGCACCAGGCACACCTACCAGGCCACCATTGGTGTATTCCTGCTTGCTTAACTATTGTGTTTGTTGTCGAGAATACTTATCTATGGTGGACCATGTGGTCTTTGGGGCTGGTGTGATATATGTAAGAGCCACTTGCTATTATTTTGCTCACACTAGTACGTCAAACTCGGTGTTATCTGAATGTTGTCAATCAAGCAGTTCTTATGGATTTCCTTTCTCTCTCTCAGGCCACCATTACATTGTTTACATGCTACTATAGTACAGGAACTATACTCCTACTTGCTTATTAGTTTACTTATTATTGTGTGTGTTCTCGAAAATGCATATACGATGTAATGCTCCTATGGTTATTTATTGTGATGGTGTGATGTAATGTAGTGCGCTACTTGTGTTTATTATATTGTGACTGGTACACGGTAAAACAGCTATATTTTTATATATTCTAATACTATCAATCAAGTGACTCTCGTTGTTTTTCTTTTCCTTTTTAAAGTATGATGACATAGCACACCCACATTACATGCATCTCTATTTACTCTCTTTGATTTTCACCTGCAGTATATATTTATCTGCTATCACATCATATGCGTGACTGAATAAACTCACAATATCCGTAGAATGAGAGAAACGCGATTTTATTCTTGAACGATAGAGTAAAACCTACACAACCAACAAATTAAACATGGGTACCATATAAGAACAATCACAATGACGTACATCATTTAGCACAATATACAAGCAACATCTATTAGGTTATTACCCATGATTAGGTAATTAAAAACTTTAATGTATACAACGTCAATTCAGATATATACCATGGTTGATGTTTTTTATGGCTGATAAACCGACAAACTATTTCAACGTGAGAGAAAAATAATGTATCATGACTGATAAGCCGGGCTTATAAATTCAATTCAACCAACAACGGAGTTATATGTATAGGTAGTTTTAAAATAGCCCCAAAAATTTATGATTAATTTTTCATATATGGTCATGCAAAGACAGGGCAGTGGCCACATCTATAAGTATTGCAGATTGATTCACATCAATCTCGTGGAATATTTTGATTCGGGTCTATGCCGTCGGCACACCAGTGGCTGCCGTGTCAGCCGCCGCGCAGGAGCAGTTTATTTATGCCTAGGCCCGGTTTAGTTTTTCGACTTAGAGTGTATAAAGTTAGTAAAATGGCACTGTAGCATACTATAACATTTTGTTTGTATTTGGTAAAACTTGTCTAAATTTTAATTAATTATGCTCAAAACGTTCGTCTCGCAAAGTATAACAAAATTATATAATTAGTTTTTTATTTTATCTATATTTATATATATGCTGATATTTTAATATAATAAAAATCTTCTTTTTATATAGTGGAATTTGATGTCTAATTCTGTGATCTAAACAAGGCCATGGTAGCATCCACCTGTGTAGATTCCGGAAGCCCCCGAGCAAAATCCCTTGGCGGGAGAAGGATGATACGGGCCCACTCCAGTTGTCGACGGAGGCAGCCATGCCATTATCCTATTCCGGTCAGTCCACCACTACCTTCCCGACGGGCCGCGGCGGCCGGGGCACACATTTGATTCCCCCTCACCCCTCCCACACATGGCACCGCGTCTCAACCCTCCCCCCGTCATCCTCCCTTCTCGCCGTCGGCTCCTGCTGCTCCTCTTCCGACGCCGCCGTCGCATCTAGCGGCCTAGCCCCGCTGTCTGTCATATATAGCTCGCCGCCGCCGTCCGATCAACTAGCACCACGACCGCCAGCGCCAGCCAACAGCAGCAGCAGCAAGGTCCCTTGGTCCCTCCCACCCATCCCATGGACCTCGACCCCTCCCCTGCCTCCGCCCACGGGGACGGCGGCGGCTGCGCCGACGCCTGGCCCTTCGACTCGCTCACCACGTCCATGCTCTTCTCCTCCGTCTCCGCCTCCCCGCAGCTGCCGGCCAACTCCGCCGCCTCCTCCTGGCTCACCCCGCCCTCGCCGCTCTGGCTCTTCGAGGACCGCAACCTGCTCCCGCTCGACGCCCCCGACGCCGCGCCCGAGGCAGCCGTCGCGGCCGCCGTTGTTGAGGAGGTCCAGCGGGCACGCTCCGGTGAGCCTAACTTTCTGCTCTTACCATGTTATTGCGCTTCCTTCCCATACATCGTCTCGTCTCATCTTTCTTCCTTGATCGCACGCACAATTTCGATTTCCCTGCAGAGAAAAAAAAAAGGGATCCAATTCAGTCTCTGGGAGATTCCAATCCCCCTGAGATTTTGTGCTCCACTTCTTCGTGCGATTCTGGTTTGATTAGATTCGCGGAAAGTTGGAATCTTGCTCCGATTCTTGTCACCAATACGCTAGCACTAACCTTATCTATCAGCCTATCATTCAGCTTCACAGCTTGACATTTGACTTTGGCATGCCACCTCCTCTCTCTCTCTCTCTTAAAAAAAATCTTACTAGTATATATAAAATGAAGTTATTATTACGGACACTTTCATTGCTCGCATGTCTTTTGCCTTGCGAGTTTTGGATGAAACAGAATCTTGGATAGGATGCTGGAAGGTTACCCGCATAGTATGCAACGATACGACTGCGTTCGTCCAGATAGTGCCGCGGCGAGTCAAAACCTCCCTTTGTTGCCGACCCACGGTGGGGCCATGCTTCGTTTTTTAACGCTAATCATTTCTAAGATTTGTTGATGGCAAATTGGATTCCACTACAAGGGGGAGGCTGTACTTGATTATATTTACTGTGCCTACAAAAAGAAAGTCCCCTCCTTTCGTGTGCTATTGTTGCCTGTCATTCGGTACTTTGGCGCCAGATATAATGTGTGGACTGCTTTGCTCTGTCTCCTAGTGCCCGTGTGCTGCCTCTAAAGCTAGCTCGTGCTGTATTTACTAGATTTATGGGTGGGTTTATGACGCCAGGGGCTGTATGCTAGATTGCATGTATTCGAAGTGGAAGAAGTTGGATAACGCCTTGCTTGTCTCATTATATTGCCTATCATTGTTGTTATAGTTAAATTAAATGACGACAATGAGATCAACTTTACTTATGTGCCAAATAAACTAGGACATCATTACTGCGTGGTCTCTACATTCTGTCTTTGTTATGTGCCGAAGCATTGACATTACTTTATTGAAAACATAAGCTTCGATGCCTGGTGTAAACTTGATTTCTCCATAGGTAGAATCAGGGACTTAACTATTCACATGAGCGCTAGGAGGTCTGGGTCATATTATCAAGCATAAGCAGAACTTGCAGCTTTTATTTTAATAAAACAGCATCCCTTTCTTATAGGGCTAGGGTGTTATATCATCCTTCATCGCCTTACGATTCTGCTTCTGTTATCCAGGGAATTCTGACACTTCAAGCAAGAGAGCTGAACAAATGAATAACAAATGGCAGTTTCATCTATCTCTGGATGAAGATGGCACAGATAACTCTAGCTTGTTCAAGGAGAGGCTTACACAAGCTCTTCGGTACTTCAAAGAGTCCACAGATCAACATCTGTTGGTCCAAGTCTGGGCACCAGTCAAGAATGGAGACCGCTATGTGCTTACTACTTCAGGACAACCTTTTGTGCTTGACCGCCAGAGCATTGGCCTACTTCAGTACAGGGCTGTATCCATGATGTACATGTTTTCAGTTGATGGGGAAAATGTTGGAGAGCTGGGCCTACCTGGGCGTGTCTACAAGCAAAAGGTGCCCGAGTGGACACCAAATGTGCAGTACTATAGCAGTGGTGAGTATCAACGACTTAACCATGCGATTAGTTACAACGTCCATGGTACAGTTGCCCTGCCTGTTTTTGATCCTGCCGCTCAGTCGTGTATTGCGGTTGTCGAACTTATAATGACGTCAAAGAAGATAAACTATGCCTGTGAGGTCGATAAAGTCTGCAAAGCACTTGAGGTTGGTCCTTTTCCCCTTTGGCTTGCTGTACTTTTTCATGCACATTCAGTGGAGCAGCAAATTGATGTTAGTAACCTTACATGTGAGCTATAGCAAGCCACCTGTAGCATAAAAGTTGAACTATCATCTTACAGTTTGATAATCTTTCTGCAGGCCGTAAATCTTAAAAGCACTGAAATATTGGACCATCCAAATGTGCAGGTGAGTCTTCACTCATTACATTATGGTTATGGTTTATGGACAAGAAGATTATTTCTGCCCATGCTCTAGGTGGCTTATATTTTTGGTCGCCGTCTTGTTTTTTCAGATATGTAATGAAGGCCGTCAAGCTGCTCTGGTCGAATTACTGGAGATCCTGACTGTAGTGTGTGAAGAGCACAAGCTTCCTTTGGCACAGACCTGGGTTCCTTGCAAGTATAGAAGTGTATTGGCACATGGTGGTGGTTTAAAAAAGAGTTGCTTAAGTTTTGATGGAAGTTGCATGGGGGAAGTCTGCATGTCAACTAGTGATGTGGCATTTCATGTGATTGATGCTCATATGTGGGGATTTAGAGATGCATGTGTGGAGCATCACCTACAGAGGGGACAAGGAGTTTCTGGAAAGGCATTTATCTCACACAAACCTTGCTTTTCAAAAGATATCCGGAAGTTCTGTAAGTTGGCATATCCCCTTGTACACTATGCCCGCATGTTTGGGTTGGCTGGCTGCGTTGCACTATGCTTGCAAAGTTCTTATACTGGGAATGACGACTACATATTAGAGTTTTTCTTGCCGCCTGATTGTATTGATGAAGATGACCAAAATGCCTTACTGGAATCTATATTAACTCTGATAAAGCGGTGTCTTCGTAGCCTAAAGGTAGTTGGTGACAGAGATTCGAGTGGGGCTTCTCTTCACCTTAGTAATGTGCTAAAACTTGAGAATGAAGAATTCAAAACAGATGCACAGTTTGATAACTCTAATGGTTCCCTTCGTGAATCACCTGACGGTGACAGACATGGAGGAGCCCACAAGTTTGATAACAGGAACAAGAAAGTTTTGGATGTGACTGAGGGACAATTGTTGACTGATGACTACTCTCAAGACAATGGTACTTCTGCTGGCAAGCCAAATGGTAGTGGTGCTTCTGATTCTTCATTGCTTCACAAAACCAACAAACCCCCTGAAAGGAGACGTGGGAAAGCTGAAAAGACTATCAGTTTAGAGGTTCTTCAGCAATATTTTTCTGGGAGCTTGAAAAATGCAGCTAAAAGCCTTGGTGGTATGTTCTAATACTCAAGTTCAATGTACTCTTTTTTAGTGTCACACTGTTCCTGACCTAATTTTAACTCTTGGATGGTCATATCCAAGCTCATTGCAGTTTTGTTTTGAGTTTTGAAATGGTAGTATGGACTGTGCGTTTTTCTTTTAGTTTCGAAATGATACCACATAGCCTACCCCAACTTGCTTGGGACAAAAGGCTATGTTGTTGTTGTTGTTTCGAAATGATACCACATGCAGCTCATCTGCTATACTAATCTTTTTCTCGGCAATTAAGAGGGCTTAGTTGACAGGTTTCCATTTGACATTTTCGCTTTATTTTGAGTTCATGGTGTTGACTTGTCGGGCAAAACAGTGGATTTTTCAGTTGTGATAACGATGTAAGAGGTTGACTCTTGGAGATTGTGAGCATTAACTAGTTTCATTTTTTTTTTTGTATCTGGCAGTTTGTCCTACAACCATGAAACGCATCTGCCGGCAACATGGAATTTCTCGTTGGCCATCTCGAAAAATTAATAAGGTCAACCGGTCTCTCTCGAAATTAAAGCAGGTAATCGAGTCTGTTCAAGGCTCCGATGCGGCATTTAATCTCACATCTATCACAGGTCCTCTTCCTATACCTGTTGGTCCCTCATCGGAGTCTCTCAATGTAGAGAAATTAACTCAAAGTAAAGTGGCAGAACTTTCGAATCTTGCTGTTGATGGTGACAGAGATTCTTTGCAAAAGTCACTTGAAAATGGTGACCATTTCGGTATGGTCATGGCCCAGCAAAGATTTTTAGACAATAACAATGACACGCAGCTTGAAGCTGACAAAGCTTCTCACTCAAGAAGTTCGTCTGGAGAAGGCAGCATAAATTCAGGCACTTCAGAAGGCTCATGCCAGGGAACTCCAGCAAACCAAACATTTATTTGTAAGCCAATTGCTTCAACATTCGCAGAACCTCAATTTAATCAAGAGGAGTTCAACAAAGAGCATTTTCAAGAGCCACAACTACCACTTTCCAGGATGCTGATTGAAGATTCTGGTAGCTCCAAAGATTTGAAGAATCTCTTCACTTCAGCATCCGACCAACCATTTTTAGCCCCTCCCAACAACTTGGTGTCAATGAAGCATTCAGGGACCGTAACGATAAAGGCAAGTTTTAAGGAAGATATTGTGAGGTTCCGTTTCCCATGCTCAGGTGGTGTTATTGTATTGAAAGAGGAGGTAGCGAAAAGGCTAAGGATGGATGTTGGCACGTTTGATATCAAGTATCTCGATGATGACCATGAGTGGGTAAAGTTGGCGTGCAATGCAGACTTGGAAGAATGCATGGAGATCTCGCGGCTTTCTGGTAGCCATGTCATCAGGCTACTGGTTAGCGATATTGCCGCACACTTTGGCAGTTCTTGTGGAAGCTCTGGTTGATATGCGTGTCAGCCTTTTGCTCTGATCAATTGGTACTCAGAAAGTGCTTGTACCATTAGTTCATTTCCACTTGTAGTTTGTTGCTAGTTAGCACTTAGCAGTAGCTGCTTCATTGAGCAGTAGCTGCTTCATTGTGTTTATTTCATAAATGTATCATTGTATTTCCCACAAAAAATACATGTACATGCACTTGTAGTCAACTTTGTATATATATGCGCTGGAAATTTTACTTCAAGTTATAAACTGGATTTGTTGTTGTCTAGAATTTGCACAGAACAGTATTGGGTTAGGATGATTATATTGTATTGGAAATGTAGCAGATTGTAGTAGGTCATAATTCCATGTTGTAAACACATTCATCCATTTTATTTATATCTTTGTGGTCCATGAAGTTGATGCATGCTAATTTTAACTTTGTTGCAGTGATATAAAATAACAGTTGCACTTTACTTCCTCCATTTCTTTCTTATTGGTATTGGATGTAATATATTTAAAAAAATAAAACATCAAAGTTTTGACAAAATGACTAAATGAGCTAAATTAGATTCATGCTTGTAAAAAAACATATCAATAAATTCACATTTACCTTTTAATATGACATTGATTTTATAGCAATTGAAATTGTTATCTATGAGAAATTGGTGTTTAAAGTATATACTTCTAAAACTCCCAAATTTTAATGTGTTCTGTAAAAAAAAGAAATGGAGAGCAGTAGGCCTCATGTCAATCCAGCATTGCTCAGGAATGGATCGTACTCTATTCATTGTCAATCAATTTATAATACTGTTAGTCAAAGTTAGAAAAGTTTGACTTCAAATAAACTTAGATGGACTTATATTTGACATTTATGACAAGAGGAAGTAAGTATTTTCATAGGCATGTTTAAAAGCATTCATATTGGAAGGGGAAAAACAGAAGCCTCAATGGCTAAACAGGATCCTTGTGGGACCTTTAACATGGGCATTTTCAAGATTCAATATTGTTGGCAGCAACTACACTTGCCACTTTACAGCAAATACATATAAAATTTTGTTCAGCAATGGCATATGCATGGAACTAATACATGCATATGCATGAAATCAGTACAGCCTTGAGCATAAGCTTGTCTGCCCTTCTGGCAACTAAAATGAGCCATATACTGAGCAAAACATTTCCTTATACAGTGGTGAATCATTGATGGCTGAGATTACAAGTACATGATTTCCCCAATAGCTGTGACAACTTTCATGTATATGCACAAGCCCGACTAACCACCCAAACAACCGACATTGAAGACAAGTATTGCTGCCCTCTCCTGACATATAATCTTGCTAGAAAGGCCCTGGCATCTGACATCTGCCTAACAAACTTTGTAAATCGATTCCAATTGTGAAACTCAAACAAGCTTTTGTTCATCCTAACATAGTTGAAGGAAAAAGATGTTCCTGAAGTACGACCAGAGTAGAGCCTTGAGCTTCTTATGACTTGATTCAGTGATGCATCATCCAGCCTTGTCACAGAATTCTCACCATTAAGAGGAAGGTTGCACATTTTGGCAGCACCTGCAAGGTGCCGGAGAGTACCTTCTGGACTGCTCTCAGAATTTGTTCTTTCTGCATCCCTCAGGTCGAAACAACCGCAGCACAATGCAGCTTTGTATTTGGCAAACATTTGAGCTATAGGAAGATAGCCATCTCTTAATAGTGTATTATAATATCCAGCTGTCAGTTCAGATGGATGTGAACAAGTATAATAGTGCCAATGTATGCCAGCAACCTTCCCTGAGATGGTCACACCAGTACCAGAGAAGATTGCATCAGCTACCATGCATAACCTCTCTCCATGGAGGAGAAGCATTCCTGAATACCACTCGAGGAAAAAGTGACCATAAGGTGTATCCCAATAACCTCCAGCAGCGCGAAAAAAACTTGTTTCTTCAAGGTTCTGCTGTGAATCATCTGTGCCAGTTGAAATGCCAGTACCCCATTCTTGTAGCCCAAAAATCTGTGCACGGGCTCTCAATGAAGCTTGCATAAACTGTGAACAGATCACATCTATCAGTAGTTAAATCTTGTAATGGTAACATAGCATCAGATGCATGAATCAGATGTGTTTCAATCATTTCAGAAATGCAGATATTGTCTTTGTTTGTTGCATGGATCAAACCACAAAGTAGAACAGAACATACAAGTCATTTCTACAAATGTATACTCATATATACAAGATTCAGTATAAGCCCAAATGGTAGGGAGCTAACCAATACTGGTACCACTTACAAGTTGAAGATACAAATAGACATTGCATATTTTATTTTATTTTATTTTTTTGAATCAATAGACATTGCATATTGAATTGCATAAGTACAGTAAACAATGTTGAGACTGATCATCCAATATGCCTCCTGCTTTACCAAAAACATTCCAGTTTGTAGTGATTTTAGAGAAAGAATTTAATTTCCCATCATACCTTGTCATAACATTGAAACTCCCCAAGTTCAGATGAACTGCCTGGCTGATTTAGCTTCTCAGTTGGGCATGATGGATACCTAAGCTCACCTCCTGGACCCATTCCAACTTGAACTTCCTGAGAGACAATGTTATAATAGGGATAAATCCTTTGGTGGTTCAGAATTAATTGTGTGTGTTTAAAAAACAGGAAGAATACAAACTGTTACTATGGCCCCAAGGTAATCTTCAAAAGTATTGCGGAAGCTTCTCATGAAGTCGGAGTAAGCTTGCATAGGTGATCTTCCTTTCAAAACAGGAAGAATATCACATCCCAGTGATATGTACTCTTTGTTTCTCTTCTGGTATCTATTGGTATATGACAAGTCCGGAATCTTATCCATCTCCTCAAGCACCCATTGTGGCAAAGGAATCCTGGAAAGGTAGGAAATTCCAACCATGAATCAAAAAGGAGATATACTTGTGTGTGCATCAACGCAAGATCAAGTGATTACTTTTACACCACAATGACAAAAAAAACATTAATAACAGGTTGGCTGTAACAGGATAACTTGAAAAAGCAAGAAGGGAAAGCAGTTATTAAGTGGCAAACTCCTTAGGGATCTGATTTATTGAACAGCTGCTATAATGTCATGTGGTTTCGCATTAGTAGGTAGATCATACAAATAAATGAAACGAGCTAACTGTAGCTACCATTTTGGGAAAGAATTGTTAACAGCACATCCGATATAAAAAATGATGTTTTGAGGCAATACATTGCTTAAAATGCTCAGATGTACCAAGTCACAAAAAAAAACAATTTAGGCTTTCGATAGCTACATCAATGATCTGAAAACCAAACCATCATAAACTATCTAATCATGTAACAGTGAGGTTCCATTTGTATCATATGATCATAATGAAGTGGCCGGCCCCTAATAGCTTGAGCAGTTGAGTGAGCCCAAACAGCAAAAATTGCAACGATATCAGTATCCTCTCTCCACTAAATTCCTCTAGTATAGCCTTAATGTTGGGTGCACAAGTGTGTGAGGAAGCACTTCTCCAATGCAACGTGAACAGTATCAGTGAATCTGTGATGTCTAGATAGGGAACCCATGAGCAAGGCATGCTGATGACCATTAAGGCATTAACTGTTGTATAGAATACCAGTGCTCAGTGCTAGCAGTAAACAAAATCCAAATATGTGATAGGCATTAGATACCTCCTGATCTGAAATAAGGAATCATAAATTGTGAGCAGTGACTAATAATGAACTTTTGCGCCACAGCCGAACAAGGGCATGTCACGTGTAGCAAAGGCTATAATCACAAGTATCAATAAATAAATGCAGTCAGTTCTTAAGAGAAACTAGATCGCCAGATATATAGCTACGCACCCCAGAAGATTATTGAATTGGGCATCAATCCTCAAATCTGGCAGCAGTCAGCAGGTGTGTTCAACTCCACCGAGGTGTGAATTTAAGTGATGAGCTTAGCATACTTGCATGACCAATTGAACAACTGCTCATAGCATTAGAATTCGAAATGAACTAGAAACGCAGCCTATTTCCGTACAATTTTGTTCCAAAAAAGTGAGTTTGATCATGCAGCCCGTCAACCCCAGTCAATGAGACGTGAAATTTTCATTAGGCAGCAGTCAACAGGTGTTCAACTCCGTCAACCCCCTACAACCTAACAAAGAAAGCAGGGATGGGGGGGAGGAAAAAAAAAGAGGGATCTTTTTAGGAGGTGAAGGCAAGGGGTGGGAGACGCACCAGGGCGGGTCGTGCGGGCCGGCGCCGCACTGGTGAAAGGCGAGGATGGCGCGCACGCGGAGGCCGTGGCGTCGTGCCATGGCGGCGAGCTCCAGGTATCCGGCCCAGTCGTACTCCCCGGGGCGGTGTCGCTCGACGACGCCCCACCAGAGCTCGACTGCGACGCCCGCGACGCCGGCGGCGGCCAGGGCGGCGAGCGAGGCGCCCATGGCCCGGCGGCGCGCGACGCGGCCCCCCGGGGCGACGGCGTCAGCGGGGAGCGTGACGTAGACGGGCGCCCCCGGGGGCGCGGCGGGCGGGGGAGGCGGCGAGACGTGGAGGATCTCGCCCCCGCCCCCACTGCTGCTGCTGCCGGCTGCGACGGGGAAGGAGGAGGAGGGGCGGAAGCGGGAGGATGGGGACGAGGAGGATGATGAGGAGGAGGAGGCGGCGAAGCGGATGAGTGGCGCGCGGGTGCGGCGGCGGAGGAAGCGGCATGAGGTGGAGGCAGGTGGAGGGGCCGGCGGCGCAGTAATCGCCGCCATTGGAGACAGAAGAGTAGAAGTGGGAGGGAGGAGGCGCCTCCCCGCCGGTAGCCGGAGCCTCTGCCGCTTGCGTAGCCTCCTCTTGACTCCTGAGACTGAGAGGGAGAGAGGGAAGGGAAGGGAATTGTGTGTGGTCGTCCCTCTCGCCACGATCACCGTCACTCCGTTCCGTTCCGTTTGCTTGGACTACTATACATAGTCGTAAGTCATGTGGTTGGTTTCCATTTCGGCTGTCTTCACTTTCCTCTTTCCAGTGTTGAAGCTCTGCTCGCCCTTGCCTTGCCCTGGCCTTGGCCTTGGCCGCTCTTCACTTCCGTAGCCTCTCAATCGTCCTCTTGATCCATCCCTCCAATTAAGCCGCAACTCAACTGTTTTCAGGTACTCCCGCTAATAGTAACGCTCCTTTTTTCACAAATGCATTCAAATGTTTTTCTTGTTGCATGACCCCAAGGACCTACTCCGTCCGTTCTAAATTATAGTTTACTTTAACTTTTTAGTTAATATATTTTATTATGTATCTAGACATATTAGTTATCTAGATATATAGTAAATTACATGAAAAAAATCAAAATGAACTACAAATCAAAACAGAAAGAGTAGCTAGGATTAGCCAAAGATTAAAACCATTACATTAAGCATCGGTGCGAATTGTGCTTGGCTATTAAAAAATAAAAAATTATCAACTGTAATTAAGGGCTAAGACTAGAGCTATAGCCCTCGTGGCCCCAGTGAATATTCCCCAAACCAAAGACTAGCAAGAACTAAAACCTCTCCATGGTATTCTCTTCCATCCCACGATTCAAACATGACTATTCATTTGAGTAGAGGTTTCTATCAGTGATTTACGCGTGCCCATGCGCGCGGGTTGGCACCATAGTTATATTTGTGAAAATACGTTGTTGGCTATAGATAACGACATAGCAAAATGGAAAACACAGATATATCTCGTTTATTTTGCGCATTTAAGCAGCACACAAAAGCATAAATATATTAGTTTGCGCATTGTGTATGCAATGTATTAGTGTTTTTATTCATGTTCTTTGGAAATTATTATTTGTGGATGATTGTATATTTTAACCGCCGAGTTTTTATTTTGTTGTCTATATATTTTGATTCATATAAAAATCGACCGTAAACTTCTTTTTAAATTAATTTATTAATTGAGCATGAATAATAATTTGTTGAAATATTTAAAATTTATCTTTTTTAGAGGTTGTCAACATCACAAAGCATCCACAAAATAAATTTTATAATGTTTGGATTAATATTTTAATGTGTATGAATCATAAAAGTTTCATTTGCTAATTAAAAGAGGTTATTCTAAATAATTCAAATTTTCTTTACATTCCAGGTTTCATTTCTTTTATACGTAGAGTACATCATGAAGAGTCTTCTAAAATTTTTTCATGATTTTAGGAGCTCTTATTATTTTTGTATAAAATAAATAAAATCAGCATATTATAGGATTTAATAAAAGACAAAAAAGGAGAAGACCATTTGTGCCAAATCTAGCCCATTTGGGCCCGCGTACAGGGGACGTGGTGGCAGACCGGCCCATTGAATCGCTAGACAGCCGGTCCTATTTCAGAAAAACTCAAGGGTTTTTTTGCAAAAACAATTAAAAGAGGACGATAGACGTCGGGTGGTATTTCACCAGAGTTTGAGGGGTTTTTTTTTTGCAAAATAGCCTAGACTTGACTAATCTGAGCCGTCCGCCCGGCCGATCGGATGGCCAAGAATTACGGACGACGTGGCCACCCTGAGGCCGCAGCAAGGCTTGCTCCTTTCATATCTTTTAATTAATACGTTAATAATCGTTTTGTATGTTACTAAGTTGTAATAAAGGAATGTGCACTAGTATCAAACGCTATGTGTACTAGGGTTCTCTTATCTTCAGCCGAGACAAGCATGGGTGGCGTCATGTCCCTGAGGAAGGATCATCGCTCCCTTAAGGGTAGGTACTCCGTATACAATTTTGTGGATGTGTATGGGAATACAAGTATATACGTAGCACATGCTATTAAGGGTAGACTTTATAGTTCTACTTTCATATCCTACATAATGCCTCCGTCCAAAAAGAGTGTAATTCTCACTTTTCTATGTATGAAAAAGAGTGTAATTCTCACTTATCCTACATAATTCTCACTTTTCTACATAACTTCAGACCACCTATGTATGAAAAAGTACTAGCATTTTCTATATCAAAGTATCTTTTGATTGATTAGGTATGCAATATTTTTTATAGTAAATCTATTTAAAAATATAAATGTTGATATTCTTATAAAATAGTTCAAATAAACTTGAGAAATTTTGAATAATTTTTATATAGAATTGTATTCTTTTTAGAACAGAGGGATGTATTCTTCAAAATTATGTAGCATAGCTCTCACTAGTATTCATAGGTAGATTACACCGCTCGTCAAGTAATAAAACAACAAATGGTAATTAAGTAATGGACAAGATAAAAAAATTGAAGAGATCAAATTCATTCCTTTAGAAAGAAAATTCCCTGCTGGTTGCTTGGTCGTGGTTGACCTGTGTGGCTCGCTCATGTGCACATGATATCATCAATCAATCAATTGTGTCGCTCGAGTGGACTCCGTTGGAGACTCCAGTGCAGGTGCGGCCTCCATCCGCATCCGGTCCTTGCAATATTCCAGCTCCATCTTGATGGAATTTTAGATAGGCTTGGCCTAATAATAAATCTTGAAATTCCAATTAAATCTTAAAAGTCCATTCATGTGCTGTGTAAGAGAAAGTTGTGAAAATCCTTTTAGTACTGAAGTGGAGGTAGCCATACTTAAATATGGAGGTCCTCTACACTTCCTCAAGTCTAGTGTGGGGAAGAGAACGGGGAGCCCACGTGTTCACCTGCCTCAGCCGGGGCGAGCTGAAAGGCGCGAGCGCGTGGCACCTGCGTGAATGGTCTACCAAAATCCAGCTCCTTGCCTTGTAGGAGCGTGGTCTCCTTTTCCAATTTTGGTTTTTGGTTTTATTGGCCTTCAAGTTGTAGTCTTAAAATGATTTTGGCCTTCAAGTTGAAGAGTCCTACATTGATTTTGATCGTGGTTGCGACACGAGGTCGGTTGTTCGAACTATATAAGCAGCCTACCAGTCACGTCAAAACATATCCAATTGAGGTAGAGTTTTTGTCTCTTCTCGTTGTTGCGCCACCGTAGCTACTCCAGCCCGATTGCTTGCGTGTACCAGCGACCGGGCGAGCAGGTCTCCGGAACCCTCGTCTTTATGATCCTACACTAGGAGAAGACGAGTAAGGTTTTTAGAAAACGCTCTTCGTGCGACTGCTCCCAACCTTCATGACGGGTCGTCTTCCATCTAAGTTAGGCGGCTCTACGTCCCGCCGTGTTCGTCGTTAACTTCAGCGAAGTCTTCAACCACCGCTCATTGACGATAACGATCTCAACCACGCCTTCGACAACTACGATACCGAACTCGTCTTCGACGACCTCAACCTCGCACCATCGTCACCAGCTTCATCAGCACCTATACTATCATCTTCTACACCTACAACCGGCATGTATAATCCACGTGGTCTAATCTTGTTGTTCGTGCAATCCAATCTATCTAGTATACAAGTTGAGTATATACTTGTTATCATGTTCATGCTATGCGATATCATGATCTGTCTTGCTAGTATATATGATATGTTGATCTGTTATGCTAGTAATTTATGCATGTTTAATCTAATTTATCAACTTGTCATGATCTATGCTCTGTTTTTAATCTAGAATTTACCTATTTTTTACCACATGTTAGCTTACTAGCTAGTACCCATTCGCTGTTTCCGAGCACCCCATCGCCCTGTCCCCCCTGTCGCCAGATCACCTCTTTCCGAGCACTCATCGCCCTGCGCCCCCTGTCGCCAGATCACCCCACGTCGCCGGCTGGTGCCCAGTGTCACAGGTTCTTCGTGGTGGCAAACGTCGTCGCCTGTGCCTACAGCTTTGCTCGTCCTCATCGTCGCCCCGCCGCGAGATCCGTCCCCATGGCCGATGCGGTGAGATACACTGCAAAAGCTACGTGTATCGATCCTCTGGAATCGTGCTCCGTGTGCCATTTCGTTTTCGTGAATTTTCCACAGATGGTGGGCATGGTGCCATCGCCGCCGCTGGCGCCATATCGGACCTGCAGGGGAAGAACGGCAACAGCCACGCTGGGTGCGGGCAGCTACAGGCGTTCTGCGACCATGCCAGGGAGGCTCACATCTCCGCTTTGTCGCAGGCTCGCAGCGCAGTTGTCATCTGCTTCCTTCTTCTCATGTATTCCATTTGCACACTCGCGAGCGCTCTGCTGCCATGACCATGAGCAGAGCGCTGATAAATAACCCATCATCAATTGTAGCCATTTCGTTGAAAATTAGAAAGTATTTCAGGAATAATTGCTATGTTGTCTGTAAGTTTCAGTGAAAGTCCTGCAAAATTCTTCAGTCCCAAACAAGTTGTACTTGTATTAGTGCTTAAGAGGACTAAGCATGGACGCATACCAGCTGCTTGCCTGCTTAGGCTAATAGCATCTGGATTCTGAGCTGAACTGTACCATGTTGGGGACATCCTTCTGAGAAGTCAGAAACACCTCTTCAGGGAGTGTTTGAGCAAGCACATTATTACAGATGGAGATGAACAGTTCCTCAAAGGTCAAATGACTTCGCATGATTCAGTTTACATTCACCGATTCACGTACGTGAACAATCACATCTGACAGGAGCAATTTGTGTAACTGTAACCTATCGTTATGCACACTACTGTCACATTAGTATTTACCAAAGCCATTTCAATAACGACTTGTCCTCTAATGGATATACAAGGTAGGTAACGTAATGCAAAGAGAGGGGCAAAACTAATACTGATAGATGTGATCACTATACAAGTGTGCTGTCATGTTGAGGGCCTGAAGCATAGCTTCTCCTTGCTTGTTGACCGTGAAGACACACATGCCACCGTTGTTTATATCAATGGCACGAAACCTGCATTATAACTGCATTGTTCACTAGCTGCTGGAGTATTTGAGGAAAGGGGAAAAAACAAGTTTTTGCAAATAGTGATGCATAGATCTCGGTGACATAACACTGACAACCAATGTCATCTAATTTTTCCGACCATGAAAATGGGACAAATAAAGTTCAGAATTGGAGCCACAGAAAAGTTCAGACGACTTGCCTCTCAGGTGGGAGACCTAGTGCTGTGCAGATGAGCGCACGCAAAATGGATTTGTGTGTAACCACCAAGAAGTCTTCTCCCTGTCGTCCCCCAAAAAGAGAGGAAAAAAGGGGTCACAACCAAGGACAAACAATGACACACCCTGAACCTGAAGAGAAGCAGGGAAAGGTTGATGTACTATACCGGAGTGAGCAAGATTTGCTCCCAAGCTTGTCTTGCTGTTCGCCACACCTCCTTGAGCGGGTATATGCCATTGACATGAAAATGTGCAGGGTCCTCCCTCCATTTGGTGTACAACCCCGGATATTGCTTCTTAGCATCCGCTGCCTCCATCCAAGCATGTAATATGGTCAATTTTCAGAAACCAATAAAATGGACAACAAGCTAGTCCTAGAAGATTATCTTATTTCATTACCATTGGTCATGCCCTCTAAGAAGAAGAGATGTGCCTCTTTCAATGAATCGAGAAACACAAGGGGTTCCTCCTTATCTTTCCACATAATTTCAGCAGTTGTCTGCATAGAAAATTAGAAATGTCATTTCCTTATACCATTTACACATAATATAGGCATCAGGCATGCATGCAGATTAGCTCATATTCAGATTTGTAGTTGATTGGAATTCATAATATGATATAATTGGCCAACCTTTGCTCGTGAAATAGGACTAGAGAAGCAAACGTCGAACTTGATGTTTGCAAGAGCATCGCGGCATTTCTCTGCCTGCTTGGTGCCGGTTTCTGTTAACACAGACAGATTTGAGCTTCCCTAGACAAAAGCAACGATTTCAGCAATGGATTCAAAAGGTTGATGACTCATGAATGAATAATTTGTAAAATGATTTGTTGACCATATACTTTCCAGCGTGTAACTAACTAAACGCAAATTGTGGACAACACTTGAACGGAGTATGCATCTATGTATTGTGGAATTTGTGGAAAGAAAGGAACCCGCGGATTTCCCAAAATGATTGCTCCACGCATCTGTCGGCGCGCTACGTACAAAAGAGGACTTGGATCAAGGACAACGTGCTTTTTCAAAACTATAGTTTTGGGGGGCTTTCGTCTAGTTTTTGTTTCTTTGTGGGTTGGCTCTCTCTTGTGGTTGTCCTGTAGCTTGTTGAGGCAAAACCTTCTGTTTTCATTGATTCAATGCAAGGCAGAGCTCCTGTCGCTTTCTAAAAAAGAAACAAAACGCAAATTGCATTTCACAATCCGACACATTAAACAGACCTTGTGATGATTTGTGAATGATTGACAAGTAAGCACAGTAAACCACCAACCTGGACACGGCTTTCTGCATTCCATGAGCTGAGGCCATGCCTAACAAGAGTAACCTTCTTGGAGGATGTTAGGATCCTCCTGTTGGTGAGTGATGTCGTTGCGCCTGTGAAGCCATAAGCAGCACCGGTGACTGGAGCTTCATTGTCAGGAAGGGGAAGGCTATCTACAGATGCATCGCTCAGGCCACTGTGAGCTGCTCCGATGGAAAGAGCCCTCCTCGGTCTGCCTGTGCAGCAGCAGCAAGAGGAGTATTATGAGAAGGTACTCCTGACTGATTAAGCATATATATGGTCGTCAGACTAGTAATTGTTTCCATGTGCAGAAGAAGAAAACAGAAGGTGCATCATCAGTCAGTAAGTAGGATTAAAAAGCAACCCCAAAAGGGTTATGAACAGATTCAGCACGCAGCTCCGATCCTGAAAGGCAAAGATGGCGATCCCGTGTTTCTTTTACCAATAAAATAATAATAATAATAATAATAATAATACGATAGCCCAGGTTTGTTCGGGTGCTTGTAACAATAACGGGAGCCGTTTGTGAGCAAAACGACTAAACGAGGGAGATGGCGAGGAACCTGTGGCGGTGCAGCTGCGGCTGCGGAGGTGAGAGGGAGAAGGGCGCGCGCGGCCAGGACCAGGTCCAGCGGCGGGCAACGGCGGCGGAGAAGGCCGCGTGGGCAGTGGAGCGCCGCAGACCATTGAGAGAGAGAGATTACACCTCCCGTGTCCGTTCTTGTGCGGCCTGCGGATAGGACGATGATTGGTGATGGTGGTGTCTTTTCTCGACTCCAGTCAGTCTAGTGTATCTATCTACATAATACGTACATACTCCATGTACAATACACGGCACGGCACCATTACAGTTTCATTAGGGATCATGACATGAAGGCTCTGCACTCTATATACATCTTTTTTCATTTCCCCTGCAAACTAAAATCGATCCGTCAGCATCCTTGTTTTTCTCCTTTCCTTTGTGTCATAACATGTCGCTGGTGATCACTCGTTGATGGAGATATTTGTGGCCACCACAGCCGCGCGGCACCGTACCGGCATATTCTCTCTCTCTCTCTCTCTCTCTCTGTGCTTGTAGCCCTAACGGATGTCGGCCCAAACATAAAGGCCCATATATATACCACTTCGTGTCTTCTCAATGGCCCATGAGAACTCAGCGGCAGCGGCGAGTTTGTTTCGCGCGGCCCCTGCAAACTCTAAGAACTTGGTCCTTGTTCGTTCCTCCTCTGGTTCCCCAACGAGAACTAATTGGGCTTTGGGCCTCCTGGAAGGAATTTTCATATGGGCCTAGCATGTTTAAGAATCCTTCTTGTTTATTTAAATCCTAGCAAATATTTGAGATCCCTGTATTTTGTGTATTTGGTTTACATTGATCCTTGCTATTCTACTTATACCCTTCAATAGTTAAAGTATGCGTATGCTATGGTTGTTAGCATTGTAGATGTATTATATTTTTTAAAAAAAAATGGTCCTCGTGCTACCTCTCTCTCTCTCTCTCTCTCTCTCTCTCTTATTATTATTATTATTGTCCTCATGCTACCCCTCTGATAAGTGCCCAGAAAGCTCTAACACTCTCCGACCTCCATTTCTTCGCATCTTAACATTATGTCTTGAGTTTCTTGTTTGTGTTTTACCATCTTCAGAGCTTCCACTTGAGCTTCATTTCAAACGTTGATTCCTTAGTATCCATCTTCAGGCTATTTTGGATTCGAGGCGCATGCGGGCACCGCGAGGAGGGAATCCAGGTGCCTGCGGACGCGAAGCCAAGTAGTAACTGCGTTTGTGCGGCGATCCATGAGTCAAGGCCAGATCGACATCTTTTAGCGCAATCCAGCTCCGGGCCAGAACGTTTTCTATTTTCAGATACGGAGGGAGGATACGAGATCAACATGCTTTATTTTGTGGTACTGACAGTGATATATACTCACTCATTATAGTGGGCAACACGGCTCGAAATTTTAAGGCTAATTTCGGTTATTTTAGTAGTGTTTTGTGAGAGGGAATAAGTCGTAGTACGCTGACATTCCGGACGAAACGAGCAGACGAACAGGACCGTGTATATACATAAATATAAATATTAGTAATACTAGGATATTACATGTGCGTTGCAACGGGAACAAAATAATAGCCTATAACTTGTAATGATATACAAGCATTTGCTTGTTCTCTGTAAGCAAGAGCAAACAAATATTTGATTCAAAGAGTTGTACAGCTCTTCTTCATAAACATCAGCAAACTACAACCAACAACTATCTTCGTATGTCTACTTGCAGACATTACATAAACTTGCCGTAGTTATCCAGCCTTAGAGACTTCAAAACTCTCTCGTAATCATAAAATCAAGAGATTCCAGCTGCATTTAGCTTCTTCCCGAAGGAGGATCTATGTTTTTTGTTTTTGTTCCCTATTAGGGAAGTTCACACACACAGCGCCTCTCCATCAATCGATTGCCCTGAGCCAATGTGGTAGGCCTTTTTACACGCACGCAGACACAGCCACTCTGCGAACGAATGCAGCAGATATATAGAACGTTTTGCACGTGCTCCGCCGGGTAAATGTATGGTCTCAAAACATGAAACTTTCAATTTTTCGACAAGCGGCTATCTTTCTTTCAAAGATTCCTCCAATTAGTGCACGTACGATTCATCATCAACTTCTTCACATGCTGCAAAGTTGATCTCTCACGCTCATCTTCCACCAACGCAACAGGACAACGACAAAAAGTTGGATCCACGATAAGGGCCCGTTGGGAACGAAAGAATAAAAAAGTAGAAATAGGAGAAAATGCAGAAACGGAGAAAACACATGAATCAAAAATAGAGGAATGAAGAATTTTTTGCTGTTTGAAACGCAGTAATTAAAAACACATGAAAATGTATTTAAACTAAATAAAGGTTTGTTTAGAACAAAGGAGTTCCAAGCAGAGGAATTATTGCAATCCTATGTTAACTAGTACGTATATTTTTTTATTAGCACTGTCTTACATGTGGGGAGCCATTGGTCCATGGACGCATACCATGGTTGTGAGTGGAATGGAACCGATGAAAAGCAAGGCAGGCAAGCAACCTTCGTCTGCTCCTTATCCACTCGTTCTCCCCGCATGCTTATCTCAAAGTATCTCTCCCTCTCCAGAAGCAGAGTCAGATGTGGCTGGGGATCGAGCTCTCTGCCCAGGTGACGCGGTCTGGCCGCGGGGGAGCAGCGAGCCACGGCCAGAGGAGGCCGCGAGCGGAGCTGCGTAACCAGGTGCGGGGCGGCGCAGCGCAGCGCAGGCAAGGCCTAGAGCAGCGCGTCGCCGGGTGTCCGGGCGTGGGCGGCGGCGGTCTGGCCGGAGCGGCGCAGCATCACGAACCGCGCCATCTTTTTCTTAAATCTTTAGAGGTGTCCAAGTATATATAGACAATATATAGTCAGAACAGGCAAATCAAGCAAGAGAGTTGTTATGCTCAAGAAAAAAAAAAAAGAGAGTTGTTCGAGGAAGACTGTCATATTCCCTATGAAATTTTTCCCTGCAAAAAAAAAAAAAAAAGGTAATGAAATCGTTAACATCATTCCAATCTTGCTACGCTATTGGCTACAGCCTGCTCCTCTTGTTTCTTTTTTTCATCGAAGCTGCTAGCTGATGACGAGAAACTAGCGCCCTCTAAACAAGTAATAAAAGCTAGGTAGAATAGCATGCACGCGTTGGTGATTCCATTTAGCAGTAGGCCGGCCGGGTTAGCTATGAGGCCAGGTTTCCTTCCCCACCATGTGATTTTGGAATGGTTGTTTTAGAATCACAAATCTAGTGGAGCGAGACTGCTGATCGGTGGTACGCAAATGCAATGCAAGCAGAGATCAGAAGCTATATATGCATGTTGTCTCCCTGTACTAAACTAAACGTCATACGTATAGAATTGCAAGTTCTTGGTGGGTTCCTCAATTCAGCTGTTCATCCACAAACCACATTACATGTCCACACTTGCATGGCTTGGTGGGACCCAACCCAAGGCAAGGCAGATGGTACTATCAATGGAACAATTCGATATCCTCCTAATAATAATAAGCAACACAATAATACTGTATCTGTCAGATGAAAGATGAAGCAGCAGAATTGTTGAAACTGGAAAGGCAGGAGAGGAGGTGCAAGTGGGCAGTGGGCATATATATATATATATATATAGAGAGAGAGAGAGAGAGACAGAGACACACATAGCTGGCCGGGCGGGTGGTTGGTAGCCGGGCTCTGTCAGCGCTCCTCCACGGGGCCAGCAGGGCGTGCGAGGAAGAAGACGAAGAAGCCCGCTACGACGGTGAAGGTCCCCATGGCCCACACGAGCAGCTGCGCCCAGAGCGGCACCATGGTGGCCACCTTGTAGGAGAACATTAGCGTCAGGAGCGTGGAGAGGCCCCACACACCGAGCTTCAGGCGCTGGTCTTGGTCCCTGCAGCGGCGGCAGCGGAAGAGGAGGACGAGGGACACGTAGGCGACGACGACGAAGGCCGCGGCGGAGGGGCCGTCCCCATCCCAGGAGCGGTAGACGGATAACCCGCAGTTGAAGGTGAGGAAAGCAAAGCCCAGCGATGGCAACCACCCCGGGCGGCCGTCGCGGTCCATCGCAGCCGCCGGCAGCGGGCGCTCCTATTTCTGGTGTGGTGCCGTGCCGATCAGATCTCAAGAGCCCGAGACTGATCGGATTGCTCTGTTCCTTGTTGTGCCTCCGGCTCCAGGCGAGAAATTTGCTGTCGACGAGGACGACGGGTGCACCTGCCTGCCTAAGAATCACAGTTCTTTGCCTTCCTACTCAAAGTCATCTTCATTCAATCTTAAAAAAAGAAAAAAAAACATCTTCATTCAATGGATATTGTCTGTTTCCACAGAAACGGAGCATTCATTGGCTCTCTTCACCGTCATTGCCAGGCAATAGGCATGACAGAACAGTGTTGACTTGTTCGACAAATCAAAGACTCCCACTTCGTAGTCCGTCGTCATGTATTGACTTGACTTCATCCGATCAACAGCTACTGACTTCACTGAAAAACAAATGTGCTGAGGTGCTTAAACACAAACAAGCACCTCTAGATGCAAACCGTTTTACATAACCACTTCTTTCATCAAAACGAAACTGTTATCTTTTCGAGGCGGGGGGGCGGGGGGGGGGGGGGGTGTTGTTTAATAAGTTAATGCTCTCAAACACACGAGACCCTACTTTATTCAATACAATAAGCACCTCTTTCAAAGACTCCTCCCACAACTCGCCAAAGTTCCTCTCGGTACGTTCATCAACTTCTTCACATTCACGTGCTGCAACGACATACACAAAGATAACTGAGACATGCGGTCAGATGCTCATCAAGTATCCTGCAACAGGGCAACAACAAACAGCTCGGGAATTTCACAAGCAAGGTTGACTACTGTGCTTCCATTTAGTTGCTCTTTATATACCCAACTAAACTCTTTCGACCAGTCAACACTAATTGAATGAAAATCTAGTTCTAGTCTAGACAATCATGCCAAGAAATAGCAAACAAGAGCACCGTGTGATTGTACCATGAATCTCTCAGGCTGGCTACCATGCAGGCTTCTTGTTCTAATTTCCATTGGAAAATACCAATCGCATCATCTAAAACCTAACCTACATGAAAGTGTTGATTAAGTTGTTGTTCATCCAAAATATTCCCCTTGAGGCCTTGGGACCCAATCAAATCAGTCAACAATTACTGAACAGCAGTGAATACCCAGCCTAATAACTGTCGAGACCAGTGAGTAAGTACAGGCTGTATGCAAATCTAGTGGGCCAATCACACCAAGGGAATTGCAAACAAGAAGACAGGTCTTTGGTCTAACTATCTAAGTCAAGCATATGTTGTGATGTCTGAACAGATCTAAGTCACATCAGCAAAGACAGAGTCCTTGTTGAACGACAGATCTAACAAAGTGACATCTAGTTGGGTCTGAGTAACATAGCATAGTGGAAAACCACCCATAAGAGCAAGCAAATCAAGATGGCAGTAGTACATCGTCCTATATATAACTTAAAACAATTAGGCAATCAACCTAAAAACGTACTCCCTCCATCCTAAATATAAGGGAGTTTGAGTTGTCTTAAGTCAAACTATACTAAGTTTGATCAAGTTTATATACAACCAAAGGGGGTGTAGTTTCTTTTTCTTTATTGTAGCCAAAGTTACCAGTATTGAGATTTGAGAGCCTGTTCTTTTAACAGGATTTCTGCAGTCTCTCATGGATGGCCTAGTAGTTTGCAACAGTAATAGTATTCCATTTGTCCAAGAGCCCAGATATAGCACATCAAAGAAACTACGTAGAAGTACCTTATACCGACTAGTATGTGATTTTACCATGCCAATCTCAGACTTGGTAACTTGGTACAACATAGGCTTCTTTTTCATCAGAAAATTTATTCTAATTCCCATTGGGAAATTCCAACCGTGTTGTAAAAATCCTATATATGCAAGTGTTTATTTCAGTTTATGTTGTCCATCCAAAAGGTACCCCACTTGGGAGCAGACCTAATTAAGTCAAGTCAGTCAACAATTCCAACATCCGAATCCTAATAATTGCAGGGCCTGTCCATGGTGGTTGATATGGAGATCTAGTCAAGTCAATGATGCTTCATACTACATATAACTTAAAACAATTAGACAATCAACCTAAAAACATCTCCCTCCATCCTAAAGTATAGTGATTTGGAGTTGTCCCAAATTTGACCAAGTTCATATATAAGCAAAGGGGAGGCAGTTTCATCATCATCATCATCATCGTAGCCTTTTTCCCAAGCAAGTTGGAGTAGGCTAGAGATGAAACCTGAAAGAAACCGGTCATAGAGTAACTCATAAAAGTCATGGTTCAAGCATGTAGGTGGCTAGTCTCCAAGCGCTCCTATCCATAGCTAAATCCTTGGAGATATCCCACTCCTTAAGGTCTCTCTTAACCGACTCATCCCAAGTCAGTTTAGGCCGACCTCTGCCGCTCTTTATATTTTCGTTCCGCTTTAGAACCGTACTACGCAACGGCGCCTTAGGAGGCCTTCGTTGAACATGCCCAAACCATCTCAACCGATGTTGAATCAACTTCTCCTCAATTGGTGCTACCCCAACCCTATCCCGAATATCATCGTTCCGGACTCTATCTCTCCTAGTGTGCCCACAAACCCAACGCAACATACGCATCTTCGCTACACTCAGTTGTTAGACATGTCGCCTCGCGCCTATCACTTGCCCATCAAGACTAACGTCTCCCTCTTCGCGCCTAGTCCGAAAGGGGAGGCGGTTTCTTTTTCTCTATTTTATTTTATTGTAGCCAAAGTTGATCAGTATTGAGATTTATGTGACGTAAAATCATGAACCCTGATATATTTTTTTCTAACTATGTATATCTCCATGTTCCCCATTCTTCATCTTAATCTGCAGGGTGTCAGCACAGGTTCCTTCCAGTCAATCAAACTGGATGGACAACTATATCAGATCTGGTACAGAACATGCTCCTGAATACCATTGTGAAATCACAAACTACAAACTGCATTGCTACAGTAGATACTTGCTCATATGGTTACCATTGAGAAGTCCCATTTCACAAGCAAGGAAGGGCTAACCAAGTCAGTCAACAATTCCAACAACCGGGTCCTAGTAGTTGCCATGGTGGTTCGTATGAAGTGGAGATCTAGTCAAGTCAACGATGCTCATGCCAAGAGGAAGCAAACAAGAACACAGGTCTTTAGTCTAAGTCAAGCCGGCAGATGCAGGCACGACTGTACGAGTCTCTGTGGCGATGTCTGAACAGATCCAAGTCAAGTCAGCGGGAGGATGGAATGGAAGCTGCATAGCAGTCACTAGTAAGGAAGTACTAGTTATAAAACAAGCAGGGAGTACCATGAGATGTTGGCGGGGCGCCATGGAGAGGAACGAAGGTCATGGCTCCTCCGGTCGGGCGACGAAGAAGGCGTAGAATCCGGCGACGATGATGAGGATCCCCAGGGCCCAGACGAGCATCTGTGCCCAGGGCGGCATCATGGCGGCGACCTTGTACGAGAACATGAGCGTGAGGAGCGTGGAGAGGCCCCAGACGGCGAGCTTGAGGCGCCGGTCCCTGCGGCGCTCCAGCAGGTGGAGGCAGCGGAAGAGGAGGACGAGCGCGGCGTAGGCGGCGAGCACGAAGGCGACGGCGTAGGGGTCCTCCCAGGAGCGGTAGACGGCCATCCCGCAGTTGAAGCTGAGGAAAGCGAAGCCCATGGACGGCAGCCACCCCGGGCGGCCATCGCGGTCCATGGCCGGTGGCCGGAGCAGACCGGCGGCGCTGCAGATCTACCGCCGCCCCCGGCTACGATTCGGATGGGCTGCCTATTTTTTTTTTTTTCCCTCCTACGACGAATGCGCGTGAGCAGAGCGGGGTTGGGGGTGGGTGGGTCCCACACGGCGCAGTCGCGATTTCAACATCGTACCTCCTCCTCCTGCTGCTGCTAGTGCGACTTTCCTCCTGCCGGATCTGCTGCACACGTCCTCCTCATGCTCATGCTCTCGTGCAAGAACGCCGCCATCCTCTTTTTCAACGGCGCGTCTCAGGCCATGGGCATCCTCACCATCCGCGGGATTGCATGCCTTCTTCTTCGCCCGTCCGGAACAGACGATCCTCTACGCCTGATTTTCCTTCACGGTCCATGCGCCGAGACGGGACTATGGTATTCGTCCCTTCTTTTACCCTTTATCCTTTGCTTCTTGCTCGTTGCTATTCTTATTTCTTACTCCCTCCGGTCTCTTTTTAATTATCACCTGCGTTTTTAAAAAATAATTATCGGTAATTATATATCAAAAAATATTAATATTTATACTACATAATTAGTGTCATTAGAAAGATCTTTGAATCTAGTTTTTTAACAAATTTATTTAGAGATATAAATATTGTACATATTTTCTACAAATCGAGTCAAACTTGTAGCATGCACATCAACGAAGACAATTAAATAGGGACGAAAGGAGTAGTGTTTATTTACATACAGAGCTAGTTTAATAGCCGTTTTGGTAACTTTGTCTCGTTTTTACTTTAATTTCTTGACTAAATAAATGGTGCATACTCGTCTTGAGGGGCGAGCAAACCTTGTTCATTCGCTAGATGGATGGATTTTAATCTGTAAGATGACTCCAGTTACTGATATTACTATTCTATTGCACGCGCACATGTTTATTAATTGCGAATGGCTTGGGGTCTTTTTTTTTTGATAAAGCGAACAAGAAAAAAGAAGTGTTTACTTGCAGCTCGTGGTCACCCTAATAACCTGTGGTAGCCCTATTCTGCAGCTCTTTGTCACTCTAATCTTTAGCCTTCGATGACTTTACTTGCTGTATGAATACCTAATTTAGGTATAGCCTACATGTTCGGCCAAAAATAGTCTAAATTAGCCGCTAGCTATTTGGCTAACAACTAGTTTTAAGACTTGACTGGAAAATTAGCCCACTTATTAGTCCTCTTATTTGAATAATATAGCTAATTTTTAGCCATTACTTGCAAAATAGGCCCTTAGTGAAGATGACAGGATGGGCATCATAAAATTTGTCAAATACTATATAAATACGTACATAATTCTGACTTGTGAGTTCACAGTCTAGTTGCTGGCAAAGGCTTTTTGGAGGTACTCATACTGTCGGCTTCATGGTGTACTCAGTGTGAGTTTATTGGTGAGTACATGTACTTGCGCGTTGGTAGACAACTAAAACATTTTAGTTACATGACAAGGCCCATGTATAGGATGAAATCGATGGCACATGATAGTCTATATATGTTCAACATTTTTTTTTTACACCTTGCTTTTTTTTTTACGGAGTATAGTCACGCTACACCATTGGATCCAGTTCCAACATCAACGTCAGGTAGTGGTGGATCCAGAAATATATGCTAGAGGGGCTTCTCTCCCTTGTTTTCTGCATTTAGCGTCTTCTTTTAAGCTTTCCACAACAAACTTGTAGTGGAGTCCTATGAAAGGCGCAAAACAAAGTACGGATTATATTGATAGAAAAAAAAAGGTATGCAAAAGAATTATAAGCGGTTCGGAATTTTCTAGAGGTAATATATAGAAGATAAAGCCGTATATACCACAAAAGTCACTTATAATTTGGAAGGGAGAAAGTACTTGTGTACATTTGTAAATGAAGTAGCTCTCAGATCCTAATCATGCAACACAAAAGATGGAAAAGGCTGAAATGAGATCTTAATGATGCCACACACAGAGAGAAAAAGGCTGAAAGAAACGACGGTGACGAGTGACGAGATGCAGCAGTGCGCAGTGTAGGAAGGCACCAACAGAAAAGAGCGGTGGCCGGGGGCCCGGTGCCTGCTTCTTTTGTCGTTGGCGTCGTCTTTCTCGGCTGATCCGTTGCGATCACACTCACACCGGGCCGGCACTCCGGCAGGGTCTTCGTCTCGTTCCGTTGGTGCGCAAACGACGACGTAACGTGCCCGGTGCGCGGCCGGCCGGGGATCATATCGGGATCGGGTCGGAGGAGAAGCAGGACCGCAGGAGCCTGCAGGCGGCTAACACTAACACTGGTACTTCATTATATTACTCCTCCAGTCCTCTTCATTCCTCAATCATCCTCATTGCTCATCCCATCAGCTGGTCTCAAACTCTCAAGGACGACCTGTCCGACCGTAGCCGCCGGCCGGATCGGAGTCGGAGCTGAGGACCCGAGCGGAGCGGAGCAGAGGGGTTCCAGTTCCAGTCCAGCGACCAGATCCCACCATTGACTGACAGAGGATGGGTTCCTCCGTGCAAGGTGAGCCCGGCCGACGCTGATCCACTGACAAGAGGATGCTCAACAGTTTCAGTTTCATTCATAATGCATGGTGTTCACAACTAATGATCGACGACTGTTGTTTTGTTGGGCTCCTCCGTTGTTGTGAGCAGGAGATGAGGTGGAGGTCCCGGTGTACGAATCGGGCGCCGAGGTGAGTCACCCGCGTCCCATGCATCTCCCCTCCTCTCCTGATGCTCATCCATCCATATACATACTCATCGAATCGATCCTCTTATACGATCATCAGAAGGACAGTAATAATGCAGTTACTTGTTTATTAACCTTGCTTCAATACCATCATATCTTACTCATGGCCTGCCTTTTGTTGTTGATTTTTGTGCGTCCTCTTCTCCGTAGCTTTAATTTTCCTTTTGGCGAAATATTGGCATAGTGGGCAGCGGGTGGCTACCTATAGACACATTATCCATCACCCTGCAATATTAAAATATACAACTGCTCTACTCCATCCGTTTCAAAATGTATCATTTTAACCTAGTCTATATCATATATAGTGCATTAATTTGTTCAATGCTGTAATATATTTTTTCTATAACCTTAATAACGAATCAAAGTTAGGAAACTAAAGGGTCATTATCTGTGCAGATGTGGATCAGACCCAATTATTGATGGCACTGATGCTCTATTATCAGTGCAGAGGAGTCACAACCCACAAATTAGGCACTAACACTCTATGTCTCCATCTGTTGTTCTATCATCACTATCTCAATTTTCCACTAACATTTTTTGAATTTGAACAATTGCTAGAAAACGTATACTCCTAGGCTAGGAGTATACGAAACCTGCTTAGTTAGAATTTAGAAACGACCTTTTTATGCATTATAAACGATGGGCAAAACATCCGAGTGCAGGTCCTGCAGAAGGTGCAAGAGAAATGGGCGGCGAAGTCCGTGCCGCCACCGTACCCGGCCATGTACTCGAGCGTGTTCGGCGGCATCATCCTGGACCCGGCCATGATGGTGCTCCCCATCGACGACCACATGGTGCACCGCGGGCACGGCGTGTTCGACACGGCCATGATCCTGGACGGCGCCCTGTACGAGCTGGACGCGCACCTGGACCGCTTCCTCCGCTCCGCCGCCGCGGCGCGCGTGGGCACGCCGCCGTTCCCGCGCGACACGCTGCGGAGCATCCTGATCCAGATGACCGCCGCCTCGGGGTGCCGCAGGGGCTCCATCCGCTACTGGCTCAGCTCTGGGCCCGGCGACTTCCTGCTCTCCTCCAGTGGGTGCCCGACGCCGGCCTTCTACGGCGTGGTGATCGCGTCCGACTACGAGCAGTGCGGGCGCGACGGCGTGCGCGCGGTCACGGCGACGGTGCCCATGAAGCCGCCGCAGTTCGCCACCATGAAGAACGTCAACTACCTGCCCAACGTGCTGTCCATCATGGACGCTGAGGACCGCGGCGCCTTCGCGTCCGTGTGGGTGGACGAGGAGGGGTACGTCGCCGAGGGGCCCATGGTGAACGTGGCGTTCGTCACCCCGGACAAGCACCTCGTGCTCCCGGCCTTCGACAAGATCCTCGGCGGGTGTACCGCCAAGAGGATGCTCGCGCTGGCACCCAAGCTCGTGGAGTCTGGTCTGCTCGCCGGCGTCAGCACCAGGAACATCACCGTGGAGGACGCCAAGCGCAGCGTGGAGATGGCGTTCGTCGGCAGCGGCCTCCCCGTGCTGCCCGTCGTCGAGTGGGACGACAAACCCATTGGAGACGGTACGTAGTTTGAATGATTTGAATTGATGGAATGAATTGAATCATATGCATGGATCATCGGCTGAAATTATTATGAACATTGGTGTGCATGGTTGTGCAGGGAAGGTTGGGCCGCTGATGCAGGCGCTGTCTGACCTGCTGTGGGAGGACATGAAGTCCGGCCCCGACAGGATCCCCGTTCCATACAAGCAGTAGAGAGCCGTCAAGACTCAGTGGGTGAAGAGTGAACGCTGAAGAGAAGCCATGATGGTCAGCTAGTGTGCGTGTGTGTGCGCGCGCGCGCGCGCAGTCGATCCTGCTACTGTGTATGTCTTGTGTATTTCAATTCCTTGTTGCTTGTTGAATTGCGATTGGTCGACTGAATCAAGTCAGTTGTCACCAGTTTGCCGCTGTAACGAAACGAATGGTGGTGGTTGACTTGACTGAATAATACAGTACGGGAGAGTATGAGCCTCTCTTCCTTGCTACAGTATATAATATCTGCACCTGTTCTGATGAGCCTGTTTCCGATGCTCATCAGTTTGTTGTTTTGCAGCTCGCATTTTTTTCTTGGCTGTGCAGTGTGCACTGGTTCTGCTTAGAGATGGCATGGGTCTGCAATCAGCATTGCGGCAGCGAATCAGCAAAATTGCTTGGTTGACAATTGCAGTCTTGCAGAGTAGTAGAGTATATATACTGGGCCTGACAGGACACTAAAACATTCCAGCTCACTGCTCTAGCTGAGCTCGTACAAGTATGCTCGGATTTCAGCCAAAAAATTGTATCGTATTGTTTTGAAGACTTATATATACTTAAGAAAAATAGAATGACATTTGATTCTGCATCAGTAATTTTTTTAAATTAAACTTTCAGAATGAAAATCAATCATCATTGCAAAAGGGGAAAAGTCCATATTTACTTCTTCATTTTTTTTGTGAAAGTCTAATTTTTCTCCCTGAACGTCAAAACTGAATAAAAACATCTCCTCGGCTTCCCCAGCTTTTCAAATTGGGCGTTTTACCTCCCTTGATCTATGAAAGGCAAAACCACCTTCAAAACCGCTCTAAGGAGGTAAAACGCATTGATTGACGAGTTTGGGGAGGTGTTTTACTCGGTTTTGACATTAAGGGAGGAAAAATTAGACTTTCCTAAAAAATGAGAGAGGAAAAGTAGATTTTTCCTTACAAAAAGGGCAAATGAAAACGAAACGAAATTGGCCGGCCCATGACAATCGGGTAATCCAGGCCCGGCCCAACTACTGTGGTCTTAACGCAGGCAGCTAGTCCCTGATGGTCGTCGTCTTGCTTACTCCCCCAGCCCCAGTCCCAGCCCCACCCCCAACCCCCACTCACACTCCACCTCTCTCCGCGCCGCACGCACCCCACCCCAGACGCGCTAGGGTTTCCGCGCCACGGTGACTGCAGCCCGATCCGTACCTCGCTCCTACACCTTCATCGGCCATGTCCACCGCGGCGGCGCAGGGCGGCAGCGACAAGCCGGCGCTCCGGAAGCCCGTCTTCACCAAGGTCGACCAGCTCAAGCCGGGCACCAACGGACACACCCTCACCGTCAAGGTCGTCAGCGCCACCCCCGTGCCAGGCCGCGCGCGCCCAGGCGCGCCCGCCGCCGCCCCGTCCCGCGCGCCGCGCATCGCCGAGTGCCTCGTCGGGGACGAGACCGGCGCCATCGTCTTCACCGCCCGCAACGACCAAGGTCAATGCTTATCCTCATCGCCTACTCCCTCTCCCCACTTTATCGTTATCGCTATCGTTTTCTGCTCTGCTGTGGTGGACTGGATTTCGTCACTTGTTCGATCTGACTGCGCTCATCCGTGCCTGCTTTCATGCCATATACATACATACACCAAACAAATAGGGAGGAAGATGAGATATGCGGCCTTTTGATGTCTGATGTATTAGTTTGTCATCACAACCCTAGTTGCAAATGCATTTTTTGTATAGTTATTATGTTTACTACCTGTGGATTGTGATGACTGCATAGAGAAGAAAGGCTAGGGTGTGCTTGGTTTGTGGAACCAACTCATCCTAGATGAGGTGGCACATCATGACTTCATTCCATTAATTTGGTGTTCCTCGTATTTGTATTAATTTGATTATTAACTTGTGATGAGTGATGTGGTGGAGAATCTTAGGATGAGATAGTAGTTTAATTGAGTTCAGATGATGTCTCATTCATATTTTATAAGGTGTTGCCTAGTCGTCGCCTTGGCGTCCAGGAGGTTTTCAAACCTGGGCATCGGGGTCGCCACGACCTTGAGGGATATGGCGTACGCAGTCGTCGCCTAGGCCCGATTTGGCATCCCTTTTGTGCTGGGCGGATGTCGCAGGCACGGAATCTTGGATGGTGCAGCGCGGGAGCAGCGCGCAGGCGGGAAAAGGAGTGGGGTTTCCACGTGCAGGAAGTTGAGGGGAGTTTCGCGCGCAGGGAAATCGCGAGCCTGCACCCCCTGCGGAGCCATAAACCCCTGTCCAGCACGTCAATTGAAAGAGGGGAAAGGACGAGGGTGGCAGGGAAAGTGGGAAAAGGGAAGAGGGTGGCCAGCGCAGCACCTGAAGTATGGCACACTGCCTCTGTCCAGCCGCTCCCCTCCATCAATCGTTCCTCCTTCCTATTCTCAGTCGATTTGCGGTTCCGATTGGTGCTTCCATATGGTTCTCTGTCGATTTGTGCCTTCAATTGATTCTTCTTATCCTTCACTTCATCAATTTGTGTCCCTGTCTGGCCCGTCATTGCAGGCTGCACACAGGTAACTCTTCTGCTCCTGCTCTCCCCTGTAGGCCTCTGCTCTTCTCCTTGGATATGTGCTGCCTTTAGGATTGCTGGTACATGGGCTCTAGGATTGACAGCAACAAGGTATGTTTGTGCTGCTCCATAGTAGGTATAGTATGTGTGTATGGCGTCTCCTTGCCACGTGCCTTACTCGCCTAGGCATCTTGAAGGGGGTGCCGGGGTGGGTCACCTTGCTTCTACTTACCGCCTTAATAATTTGTAAATAACTGCACACCAACTGCTCATATAGGTTACTTGTATCTCATGTACTGAGACACTATCTGGTGCATAT
>CM041632.1:63890530-63935906 GCA_023333625.1 Bothriochloa decipiens
TGTATCTCATGTACTGAGACACTATCTGGTGCATATAGTTTGAATCCCAATGAGCTCAGCAGACCTTTTATGTGTACAACAGTACATGCAGTCAGACGACTGTGTAACACATCATAGGTCAAATTAACTATCAGCCGTTACTCGATTCTGTATCTTTGTTCCTTTTTGACCTTCTTCTGCTGTGCGGTTTAATGATTTCAGATGCCGTTTTGATCTAGACAGCATGCTAGATACTCATAAACTTATAAATGTTGTGTGTCATGTACTAACACACTACCGCTCTGCATGTATTATGAACCCAAATGAGGTTGTGCTCTTTTTTTTTTTTTGGGGGGGGGTGGGGGTGTGGCGCTTGCCTTCCTAATCCGTATGGATGAATAATTACATTCCTTGGCTGCTATCTTTTGTATTTGCTCTTGTTCCCTGTGGAATATCTTTTCCCTAACAGTGTTGACTGTGTTAAAAATCTCACTGTCATTATTTTTGCTAAAAGTTATTATGTTTAGCTGTGACGATTATAGAAGAAAAACTGGGGAACAAGTGGCAAGGCAGCCCCATCTTATGAATTTATTTAGTTCCAGTATGGATGAGCTAGCTGATAGCAAAATTAAACGAGGCTTAGTTGAGGAAACAGTTTGTTGACCTTATTTTTTGTACAACAGCATGTACAATCAGCCAACCACGTGCCATATCAGAGGTCATAACCAAATATCAGCAGTTACTTGCTATCCCTATCTTGTGGCCTTTTTTCTGCACTGCCATAGTGCTGTTTCATTGAGCTCAGTCGACACATCATTGTTAACAACATTGCACTACTCATATAGGTCGTATCTCACGTACAGATATACTACTGCTGAGCGTCTACTTTGAATATGAATGAGGGTGTGCTCTTTTTTAAAGGTCCTGCTTACCCAAATCTGGTTGGATGGAAACTGACCTGTCTTTGCAGCTACTTTTTATATTTGCTGCTGTTCTCTATGAAATATCTTTCACCCTATGATTGATTAAACGTGCCATTTGTACCTTGATTTAAAAGGTTTACATATTATTAAGGACAAAATCATATTATTTTTGCTCTATCCATCCATTTGTCAACCTGCCATGTTTACAATTGACACCGGGATCCTACATTTCCATATACATGCTGTGGCCATGTGAAAAGCCATTTATTTTTTACTTGTTTTTATCTTTGCTGTCATGTGAACATCATGGTTGATGATTGTTTTGACAGAGCATTTGCCCTGGACTTATGATGTGCTCTCCTTTGCAGTTGACTTGCTGAAGCCCAATGCCACAGTGATCTTGCGCAATGCCAAAATTGACATGTTCAAAGGATCAATGAGGCTTGCAGTGGACAAATGGGGGCGGATTGAGGCTACAGAGCCAGCTAGCTTCACAGTGAAGGAAGACAACAACTTGTCGCTAGTAGAGTATGAATTGGTTAATGTGGCTGAGTAACTGCTGGAGCGTTTCTGCTGCCCTATTTTCGCGCCATAAGAAGGAAGTACCATGGACGGACATTATAAAGCCTCTCAAAGCGAGTTTATTTGTTAAGGTTGTATCGCCTGTGTTAGAACTTTGGATCCATTAAGATGAATTGCCCTTGCATCTACGAGATTAACATCCGCCTTTGTACTGCCTGTGTTGCTGTGATATGATGGAAGAAATTTTAAGCAGGAAATGCATATGGAGGCACTCATATTTAAAAAATCATATAAAAATGATAACTTTTCGATTCATGTGCACTAATAAAAGGCAAATCCTGGATTTGATTTTTTATGCACATGAACCTCATATTTGTCATGTTTGTATAATTTTTTCTAGTTTGAGTTTGCATCTCTCTTTTTTTATGTGAATAAATATTTGTATGCACTACATATGACAAGTTTTAAAATTTTTTAGACGACTGAAATATATTTTTTGAATTGATTTTCATGTTTTCGGCTATTAATCGGTTGAATATATTTTTTGAATTGGTTTTCACTTTTTCATCTATTAGCCGGTTTTCATCGTATATTTTGCCTAAGAACAAACCTACACTAGCTTTAGCCCCGGAATACATTTCAGTTCTACATATGAAAGGAAAAATCGAGACTATTACTTTTCTCCCCCTTTCTGCTTTCAAGTTGTCACTCTTCTGTCTACAGCTTTTATCTCCCTCTCTTTTCAAGCGGTCACTTTTCTCATCACAACGCCCTATTCAACATCTGTTTCTGCTGTGTTAGATATAAAGTCTACTATTACCTATTGTAATCGCGTGGTGAAAGAGTGCATTTTTTTTTTTGACGGGTTGTGATTTAAATTTGTTTCTGCTATGTGTTTATACTACCTCCACAAGTCACTACAAACGTCTGTGAGGCCAATATTTTTGGTGACATGGCATGGAAGTAACTGGAGGCAGAGTTGGACAATGAGACACTAAGCTAGCGTGTTGTACTGGGGAAGCCCTCGAAATCAAGCTAACAAGGTGCTGCCCCCAACGTGTTGCGTACTTGCGATGGGGAAGTCCTCAGGAGCACGCAGCGCTCTGAACACTGACATATGTATCGATCAATCAACCATAATAATAAAAATAGAACGGATAATAACACAGCTGAACATTGGCATACTAATTTAGTTAATGGCATTAAACAGAACGGATAATAACGAAGCTAAACACTGGATAATAACGGATATGTATCGATCAACCATACACTGGCATAATAACGGATATGTATCGATCAATCAACGTGTTCAGAACGGATATGTATCGATCAATCAACCATAATAACGCAGCTGAGACAAGTCATGGCGGAATCAGATTTTATGCAGCATAATAATAAAAGCTTGAGGTGCGGAAGCTATCATCATCGATCCAACTTGAGCATAGGCACGAAACCCTCAGTCGTTGTACTCCCCAGATGAGTACTCACTCCTTGAACCTGAAACCAAATTTTTAGTACAATTTGTACTGGCCACACTCCCATCCTATGCATTGCTTTGTGGAAGTTGGATGCAAAATGAATATATCAAAAGGAACCTATAAGGCTGGGGTTTCCTATGCATTAATCAGGTATATAAAAAATATAGCAATTCAAGTTTTAAACACATTCTCAACCCATAACGTCCATCACCATCCTTCTCTTACTTACCATCCCATCTCCTCCAACACCATCTCAGACTCAAGTCGACAAGCCGACTCCCTCTAGGCTTGCCTCAGTGGCCCGCAGCCCTCAACCTGGCTCACGGTCGAAAGTCACACTCTGGGGGAAGGTAGAGCACTTCACTCACTAGTCTGATGCATGCGGAACACAGGAAAGGTCCATAGCCGATCAAGTCAGCATATGTATCGATCAATCAACCATATACTCTACAGAGGTTTCACTAGCCCACCAGATAACCATCATCGGTGCTTGCAATCACCTAGGCAGATTCTGGACGCCTACTGCCATAGAACGATGCCACTCTACCATCCATCTCTAGATCGCTAGAACTGTGAAGAGAGCATGTATCCTCTTTCGTAGAGGATGCCATGCCATGTACCCACTCCTGAACTCTCGGTAGGGTGTTAGCTTCATCTCATGCATATACCTCCCTAGCACTACTCGCCTAGAAGTAGTGGCATCGATCTATCCAGTGGTTCGGCCGTCTCCCCCCACGGAGAGCGAGTGGAAAGCAAGATATTTCTAAGGTCTGGATACCAGCGCAGCAGTTCCTAAGTTTGAGCAAACCGGGATATCTTCATCAGGGCTTATCTTTAACGTGCTACCACGGAACCTTCGTCCCGGGCTCCACCTCTCAGAGGGTCACACCCAAAGACCACCATCACATCTCAGTTAGCCCGCCACAGGCTCCTCTCGTAGGAATGTCGAGATCCATTCCCTGGCAAGACTTGCTCCAAAAGCTCGTCGTAGATCCTGGCTCGATCGACTCAACCCTCATCCTACTCCCTGCCATAAGCTCCACCCCAAACCCAGATATAGCATCATCAGCTCACATGCCCATCTGTTCCATCAACTCATACATCTCCAGCCTGGCACCCTCCAGGCCTTCTCAGGGTTCATCACGTCACATCAAAATGTAAGCGAGTGAAGTATATATATATAAATAGCAGATAAGCAAGTGGCTAACGTAACAGCGGGTAAGCAGGTGAAAGTTTACAACAAGGTAGGGCTCATCAAGTAATAATCTATCATGCAATCCTAACACAGGCAATTCATTATAGCAACAGGAATTTAAGCACTAGCCTTACTACATTTGCCATGCGTAATGGGATCTACGAGGTTGGGTGAGGTGTGACACCTTTACTGATATAGCTGTCGGACTTCTCCTGGTAATCACTGTCGTCAGACTTGTCCTCGCTCGAGCCTGTAACGAGAATTAATGGTCGCGGGAGAAACCCCTATAGATTAGCACAAAGAACGAATGCCAAATAAAAGATCCAAATGCACTCAAACATAGCGAAAATAGATAGAGCTCGATTTATAGAAAATTTGAATATGTGGATCATAATTTTCGGAGCTCGTATGAATTAGTTATAATTTTTTAAAGATTTAACCATATTCTGAAAAAGAAAAAGGACTGGATTAACCAGTGCTGACACGTGGCAGCCTGTGATTGGGCCACGTGTCACGACGATTTTAACAGCAACAGGTCAGATGCTGATATGGCAGGTGACGTCATGCTGACGTCAGCATTGACCGGGTCAACGGTGGCCTGACAGATGGGTCTGGGGTGACATCACTGCTGATGTCAGCAGTCAACGGTCAACTGTCAGGTGGGCCCCACTGGGCCGTTAACGGGCCGTTAATGGGCCGTTAATGGGCCGAGTGGGCCAGATCAAGGCCGGGCCGGGCTCGCCATGTGGCACGCTCTGGTGCTGCCACGTCACTGCTCTGAATCCAAACCGGGCTCGGTCCACGGCTCTTGGTCTACGGTGTACCGGCGTTCGCTGGGTCCACTGTCAGTGGCTCAAGTCTACGTAAACCGGGTGCACGCATATGTCCTCGGGTTCACACGGTCCACCGCTTGGCTCCACGGTGCACCGACTCCTCCTGGCCCCACTGGCAGTGGCTCTGGTGCACAAACACCGAGTCCATCTTCCTCTAGCCGAACTCCTCTTCCTCTTTCTCCTTCGGCCCGACGCCGGGCTCATCGGCGGCGAATATATTATGATGTGCCAACTTTGTATGATAAAGTAGTGGGTATACTAGGCCCTTATATTTGTTAGGGTATTATCCCCTTAATATTTATTTGTGAAAATAAATATTACGGTCTCATTTTAATTTACATCACATAAACCAAATAAAATCCAAATCACCTTTGTATGCAACATGTCCTGGCAACTATTAAACATGTAGGTAAAGCCATTACCATATTTGAAAATAACATATGAAACATTGATCAAAATTACTTTGAAACATTTTAATTATGCTATGCTCACATGGGATGTTATGCATGACATGATAAGGTTGATGCATGGTTAGGGTTGATGATAACATGTCGCACTCATCACTCATAGGTTTTCGAGAAAAAAAATTATAGCTTGGATTTTCGGGTTGTTACAGTCCTCCCCCTCATTGGAATCTCGTCCTCAAGATTTAAGAAGTGACATACCCTTCAAAAAGGTAAGGATACTGCAGCAGCAGTTGATTCTCGTCTTCCCATGTTGCTTCACGTTCGGTGTGGTTGCTCCATTGAACCTTGCACATAGGGATAGACTTGCTTCGGGTCTCTTTGGTGTCATAACCCAAAATCTTGATGGGGTGCTCTTTGTACTCTAGAGTATCTTGGATATCAAGCACATCAGTGGTGACTATTTCTTCTTCGGGTACTCTCAAGCACTTGCGTAGCTGTGAGACATGGAATACAGAATGTACTCCTGCTAACTCGGGAGGTAGTTCAAGCTTGTATGCAAGCTTTCCAACTCTTTGACAGATGCGGTAAGGGCCAACATATCTTGGTGCTAGCTTTCCTTTCACATGGAATCTAACAGTACCACAAAGTGGAGACACTTTGAGATAGACAAAGTCCCCAACTTTGAATTCAAGGTCTCGACGCCTTTTATTAGCGTACCTCTTCTGTCGGCTTTGAGCGATCCTCAAGTTCTCTCTAACTCGAGCAACTCCTTCTTCGGCTTCCTTGATCTTGGTGGGGCCAAAGACTGCCCTCTCACCTAGGTGGTCCCACATCAACGGGGTTATGCATGGTTTGCCATAAAGAGCCTGGAAGGGTGACATCTTGATACTTGCCTGGTAGCTGTTGTTGTTAGAAAACTCAGCAAAAGACAAATATTTCTCAAAATCTGTTCCATATTTGAGAACACTGGCACAAAGCATATCCTCGAGAATCTGATTCAACCTTTCTGTCTGACCATCCGTTTGAGGGTGGTAAGCTGTGCTGTAATCAAGATCAGTCCCAATGGACTTGTGAAGAGCTTGCCAGAATCGAGACATGAATTGAGGTCCACGATCCGACACAATACTCTTAGGAGCTCCATGAAGCCTCTGTATCTCCTTGATGTACAAGTCCGCCAATTTTTCGGCATGTATGGACATCTTGACTGGTATGAAGTGCGCTACCTTTGTCAGACGATCGACTATTACCTAGATGGAGTCATGACCTTGGGGGGTTCGAGGAAATCCCACGATAAAGTCCATGGATATGCTCTCCCACTTCCATTCAGGAACATCGAGTGGTTTGAGTAATCCAGTGGGTCTCCTGTGCTCAGCCTTGACTCTGTTGCAGATGTCACATTCGACTATATGTCTAGCAATGTCTGTCTTCATGCCTTTCCACCAGAAGTGCTTCCTCACATCTTGATACATTTTTGCACCACTAGGATGGATGCAATACTTAGAATCATGTGCTTCTGATAGAATTTCCTTACACAAGGCAGGATTGCTGGGTATACAGATTCTATCTTTAAACCAGATGGTTCCATGCTCATCTTCTCTGAATTTGGGGCTGTAACCTAGCTTCATCAACCCACGTATGTACTCCATCTCCTTGCAACTCATCTGAGCTTCACGAATTCGCTCGGTGAGATTATACTCAATGCAAAGTTTGTGCAACAGACCATGGGGTACTATCTCGAGCTGGAGATCTTCAATCTCTTTCTTCAATTCAGGTGGCAGGGTTGAGGTGAACAAAGCATGACAATAGGTCTTGCGACTAAGAGCATCTGTGACTACATTCGCTTTACCTGGATGATAGTGAATCTCCATGTCATAGTCCTTGATTAGCTCTAGCCATCTGCGCTGTCTCATGTTTAGATCCTCCTGAGTAAAGAAGTACTTCAAGCTCTTGTGATCGGTGTATATTTCATACTTGTTGCCAATGAGATAATGCCTCCAGATCTTCAAGGCATGCACAACAGCGGCTAATTCGAGATCATGAGTGGGGTATCGTTGCTCGTGCTCCTTCAGCTGTCAGGAAGCATAAGCAATAACTTTCCCATTCTGCATCAACGCACAACCTAGTCCTTGGCGAGAAGCATCAGAATAGATGACAAAGTCATTAGTGATATCAGGTAAGGCTAGGACAGGCGTGGTAGTGAGCTTCTCCTTCAGAGTTTGGAAACTGTGTTCACACTTAGGTGTCCATTCAAACTCGTTGGTCTTCTTCAAGAGATTTGTCATAGGTCGAGCTATCTTCGAGAAGTTCTCAATGAACCGGCGATAGTAACCCACCAATCCTAAGAAACTCCTGATCTCGGACACATTGCGAGGTTGCTCCCATTCTTTCATGGCCTCTATCTTCATAGGATCTACTGCAACACCATCAACTGAGAGTACATGTCCAAGGAAAACAACTTCTTCAAGCCAGAACTCACATTTGCTGAACTTGGCATAGATTTGGTGTTGGGATAACTTCTCGAGCACTGTTCTCAAATGTGCTTTGTGTTCTTCAGGGGTGGATGAATAAACCAGAATGTCGTCAATGAAGACTACCATAAACCAGTCAAGATCATCCATAAATACTTTGTTCATCATGTTCATGAAGTAGGCAGGGGCATTCGTGAGACCGAAGGATACAACGGTGAACTCATACTGCCCATAGCGAGTGACAAAGGCTATCTTGGGAATGTCCTCTTCATGAATCTTCATTTGGTGATAACCAGATCTGAGATCAATCTTCGAGAAGTACTTAGCAGCATGAAGCTGATCAAGCAAGTCATTGATCCTTGGCAGAGGATACTTTTCTTATGGTAACGACATTGAGATTGCGATAGTCAACACACATCCTCATTGATCCATCCTTCTTTTTTACAAATAGAATAGGTGATCCCTAGGGCGAGGCACTAGGCCTAATAAAGCCCTTATCAAGAGCTCTTTCAGCTGCTTCTTGAACTCCTCTAGTTCATCAACTGACATGTGGTACGGTTGCTTAGCAATGGGATCGGTACCCAACACGAGGTCAATTATGAACTCAACATCGTGATCAGGTGGCATGCCTGGCAACTCTTCTGGAAACATGTTCTCATATTCTCTGACAATAGGGACATCAGCGAGAGTCTTCTCCTCTTTCTAAGATTCGTCCTGAGATTTGAGTGCATTCAGGGCACATAGAATAGATACTGATTTATCCCTCTAAGGTGCACACCTAACTGCTTGGCCAGAAGGGTGAGTTATCTGAACATATCTGGGTGAACAAGAGATCAAACCCCTATGCTTTGTAAGCCAATCCATGCCTAGGATGACATCCAAACCATTTGAAGGCAAAAGGGTAAGGTTAGCTCGGAAGGTTAGACACTCAATAGAAAGCTTCACTCCCTTACAGATATTGGTGCTTCTCATCTCACCAAGGGGAGAACTGGTGACTATAGGCTCCAAACATGGAGTGGTAGGTATGTTGTTCTCTTGTGCAAACTTGGATGAGATGTATGAATATGTAGCTCTAGAATCAAACAGAACGGATACTTTAATGCCATTAACTAAAAACATATCGTACACAACATCTGGGGTAGCTTGAGCTTCTTCAGCGTTCATGTGCATGAGCGACCGCGGCTTGCAGATCCACGGTACTGAGACTTGGGTGCAGCAGGTGCGGGCATCTTCTCGGGACAGTCAAACACCTTGTGACCAGGTTTGCCACAACCAAAGCAAGTGAACGGCACACCGCCTGTGGGGGTTGGCATAGCGGCCTTCCAGTTGCCTGAGTTTGGTGCAGCACGAGCAGGTGTAGAGTGGTCGGACCTGTGACGTGGCTGCGAAGAGTGCTCATGGGGGTAGCGATCCTTCCCAGAGCGGTCACAAGAGCGATGGTCACGAGAATGACGGTCGCGAGAGCGATGGTCACGGGAAGAGCGGGAGTGGTCAGCAGAGTAGGCACCACCACTCTTACCCGAGCCATAGGTAGGGTCCTTACTGTAATGAGGATGGCTAGAAGACCTGTCCCGACGGAACCTCTTGTGCTCATGGTCATGGTAGGAGCCTTCGGATTTCTTCTTCTCCCTTCTGGACATTTCTCCTACCTCCTTCTGGTCTTTCTTGATCTGTATTCAGTGATCGATCATGTCATGAAGGGTGTGACTCTTGGTGCCTCCCAGGGCCACCTTGATCTTGTGGTTCAGACCGTTCCTATACTAAGTGATCTTCTCCTTCTCAGATGCTGTAACATGCAGAGGTGCATAGCGTAGCAAACTGGTGAAGGTGTTGGTGTACTCACAGATCACACCCCTTCTGAGTGAGATTGCGGAATTCCTCTTCCTTCTGCTCCATGACTCCCTCAGGAACATGGTACTCGATGAACTCATCAGCAAACTCATCCCAGGTGATGTGGTCGGGGTCCTCATGAGCTTGATGGTAGCAGTCCCACCAGGAGCATGCAGCTCCGGTGAGATGGTGAGCAACGATCCTGACTCATTCCTCGGGGGTACAAGTGGTAAGCTCCAGCTTCTTCTTGATCTCACAAAGCCAATCATCAGCTTCCAGCGGTTTCTTGTAGGTGCCATCAAAAGTGGCTGGCCTGAGCTTCAGAAAACCCTCAAGTTTCCTCTGGAAGTCATTCGAGTTGCCTCTATAGCGGTGATTGGCCCCATTGACCAATGCGGCAAGCAGCTGTGTCTGTTGCGCCATCACTTCTGCTAGGTTCGGCGACAGTGGTGGTGGTGGGATCGGCTGCGGCGGAGGGTTCGACTAAGGTGGAGGCCCATTTCCATTGGCATCACCTCCTCCAGCGGCACCTCCAGCTGGCGGGGTCTGCTCACAGTCGTTCCCACCCTGGTTGAGGTCGATGGGCGGAACATGACCACCCCTGCATCTATAACGCCTTCTTCACCCAAGCTCAGGCTCGGGTGGAGGCGAATGGTTGCCCAGACGTGCGAAGCGATGTGCAGACATCTACGACACGGGTCGACAACGGTTTAGTACTTTATTAATTCAATATAATTAAATAATTTCCATGATTTAAGGAAAACATTTAATCTATCCAACACTCATACAAAGAAGCAATAAGAGCCATAAAATGTGATAAGATCGATCATTCATTACATGGTTTGCATTACATGGCTTCATCTCTAGCAGCTACGCTAGATGACGTGCGAGACTCGCACTATGAGAAGGTAACTCATGGAGGGTACATTAGGGTAGGTACATCAGAACTCATGGAAAACAACTAGCTTAACTCTAACTCATAACGTGGCCAAGCAGGTTTCACACTACTCTGACTCGTACATCGGTGTGTTGTACACTGCTGGGTGAAAACGGCTGCCAAGAACCATCAGCTCCTCCTGTGACATGTGAAGGCGCTTCACGTAAGCCTGAGCTTCTCCATACTCCTTGGTAAGCAGCAGGTTGGTGGAAGCTGGACAGTGATCATGCCTCAAGAGAATCTAGCCAATCTAGAAAGTTTCCTTGAAGGGGTCCTTGCGTCTGGCTGACAAAGGAAGTTGGTCCTGCAGCTCAGTGTACTCCTGGCAGCGTCTCTCGTTGATGTTCTTCCAAGCTATCTTGAGCCTCTTATACCTGTCCACCAAGGTCTTGTTCTGAATCATTAGGGCAATCAGATGGCCTTGGTTGCACTGTGCTTTTGTCTCTGCTTTCTTCAAGGCTTTGATGAGCGTTGACTTCTCATACTGCACGGTGAAGTTGCTCTTGCCATCTTCCCGTCTCCTCTTCTGAAGTTCTCTGATCTCCTTGTCCTTGTCAATCTTCTCTCCTTCCAACTGGAGAACTCTTGCGTCGAGGTAGTAGTTTCAAAGCCTAATGTCCTCCACCTTATCTCGTAAGTCAACGACCTCGGCTTTGTGGGCTCTTGCCTAACGTGCGAGCTTGTCCTACATCAGGGCGATAGTTTCCTTGAGACTTTCCTTCTCCTCAGCTTCCTTCTTGCAAAACTCCTCATACTCCATCAGCGTATTGCGGTCGAGATCCCTCTTCTTCTCCAAGTGCTCTATGTAGCGGTTCTGCTCGAAGAGGTGAGCGGCGGAGGCACGGTTGCAAAGACTTGTCTCAGCTAGGATGACCGGCCTGACCTGATCATCCTGCTACTCTGGTGTGAGGAGAGAGTTCAGGGCCTAAGAAGAAGACGAAACTCTGTGTTGCAAACGTGCTCATAAGTGATCTTTATCACTTCACACAGAGCCTTGAGTGACACAGACTGGATTCCTTCCTTGATTGAGTCCTCGACTGTCATCTCTAGGAGAGCTGGTACTGAAGGCAGAGTCTGACTTACAGGGATCTCTAGGTGAGTGACCATGTAACCCTTGATTCCTCCTTCTAGGTCAGGTGCTCCAGTGCAGATGTACTTGATCTCCTCAATAGGCACTCCTAGCACTCCCAGAACACAGCATAGGGTGTATGGAAAGTCTAGAAACTCCTGTCCCTTGTAGGTGAACTCAACCTTGGGCATGCTGCTTAACGGTCCAAGTGGGGGTCCAAAGCTTGTCATCTGCACGTTTAAAGGGAAAGAGGTCAGCAAGTCAGTAATAATAAAGAAGCCTTGCATAAGAAGAAATGCAGGGTCGGTATATAACCAAAAGTCCTGTACTAACATCCATTTCTAGGGTTTTGTCCTAGGGTCAAGTATGGCTCTTATACCAACTAAAATGACCTCGATTTCCGTGAAGGGAAATACACAGAGTCGGAGTGTAATATGACCATTTAAATCATATTACCCGATAACAGTTGAATACCATAATCCATACATCGAACAAAAAAGTGCAATAGAGAGATTTACAATAACTTATTACATCGCCACTTGGCGGAATCAGATTTCATGCAGCATAATAATAAAAGCTTGAGGCGCGGAAGCTATCATCATCGATCCAACTTGAGCATAGGCACGAAACCCTCAGTCGTTATACTCCCCAGATGAGTACTCACTCCTTGAACCTGAAACCAAATTTTTAGTACAATTTGTACTGGCCACACTCCCATCCTATGCATTTCTTTGTGGAAGTTGGATGCAAAATGAATATATCAAAAGGAACCTATAAGGCTGGGGTTTCCTATGCATTAATCAGGTATATAAAAAATATAGCAATTCAAGTTTTAAACACATTCTCAACCCATAACGTCCATCACCATCCTTCTCTTACTTACCATCCCATCTCCTCCAACACCATCTCAGACTCAAGTCGACAAGCCGACTCCCTCTCGGCTTGCCTCAGTGGCCCGCAGCCCTCAACCTGGCTCACGACCGAAAGTCACACTCTGGGGGAAGGTAGAGCACTTCACTCACTAGTCTGATGCATGCGGAACACAGGAAAGGTCCATAGCCGATCAAGTCAGCATATGTATCGATCAATCAACCATACACTCTGCAGGGGTTTCACTAGCCCACCAGATAACCATCATCGGTGCTTGCAATCACCTAGGTAGATTCTGGACGCCTACTGCCATAGAACGATGCCACTCTACCATCCATCTCTAGATCGCTAGAACTATGAAGAGAGCATGTATCCTCTCCCGTAGAGGATGCCATGCCATGTACCCACTCCCGAAGGGGGTGCCATGATCGTCTCGATAGGGTGTTAGCTCCATCTCATGCATATACCTCCCTAGCACTACTCGCCTAGAAGTAGTGGCATCGATTTATCCAGTGGTTCGATCGTCTCCCCCACGGAGAGCAAGTGGAAAGCAAGATATTTCTAAGGTCCGGATACCAGCGCAACAGTTCCTAAGTTTGAGCAAACCAGGATATCTTCATCAGGGCTTATCTTTAATGTGCTACCACGGCACCTTCATCCCGGGCTCCACCTCTCAGAGGGTCACACCCAAAGACCACCATCACATCTCAGTTAGCCCGCCACAGGCTCCTCTCGTGGGAATGTCCAGATCCATTCCCTGGCAAGACTTGCTCCAAAAGCTCATCGTAGATCCTGGCTCGATCGACTCAACCCTCATCCTACTCCCTGTCATAAGCTCCACCCCAAACCCAGATATAGCATCATCAGCTCACATGCCCATCTGTTCCATCAACTCATACATCTCCAGCCTGGCACCCTCCAGGCCTTCTCAGGGTTCATCACGTCGCATCAAAATGTAAGCGAGTGAAGTATATATATAAATAGCAGATAAGCAAGTGGCTAACGTAACAGCGGGTAAGCAGGTGAAAGTTTACAACAAGGTAGGGCTCATCAAGTAATAATCTATCATGCAATCCTAACACAGGCAATTCATTATAGCAACAGGAATTTAAGCACTAGCCTTACTACATTTCCCATGCTAATAGGATCTATGAGGTTGGGTGAGGTGTGGCACCTTCACTGACATAGCTGTTGGACTTCTCCTGTTAATCACTGTCGTTAGACTTGTCCTCGCTCGAGGCTGTAACGAGAATTAATGGTCGCGGGAGAAACCTCTATAGATTAGCACAAAGAACGATTGCCAAATAAAAGATCCAAATGCACTCAAACATAGCAAAAATAGATAGAGCTCGATTTATAGAAAATTTGGATATGTGGATCATAATTTTCGGAGCTCGTATGAATTAGTTATGATTTCTCAAAGATTTAATCATATTTGAAAAAGAAAATGGACTGGATTAACCAGTGCTGACACGTGGCAGCCTGTGATTGGGCCACGTGTCACGACGGTTTTAACAGCAACAGGTCTGATGCTGACGTGGCAGGTGACGTCATGCTGACGTCAGCATTGACCTGGTCAACGGTGGCGTGACAGGTGGGTCTAGGGTGACATCACTACTGACGTTAGCAGTCAACGATCAACGGTCAACTGTCAGGTGGGCCCCACTGGGCCGTTAACGAGCCGTTAATGGGCCGAGTGGGCCGGATCTGGGCCGGGCCAGCCCGCCATGTGGCACGCTCTGGTGCTGCCATGTGACTGCTCTGAATCCAAACCGGGCTCGGTCCATGGCTCTCGGTCTATGGTGCACCGGCGTCCGCTGGATCCACTGTCAGTGGCTCAAGTCTACATGAACCGGGTGCACGCATATGTCCTCGAGTTCACGCGGTCCACCGCTCGACTCCACGGTGCACCAACTCCTCCTGGCGACGCGGGGAACAGCGCCTGACGCGCGTGACGTCGCGCGCAATGGCCTAGGGGACCTCGGGGGTTATGATAGGTGGGTCCCACTGCGGGTCCCTCCTGTCAGCGGCAGCGGCCGGTTCCTTCAGCGCGAAGCGACGCGGGCGTCTTGCTGGGCCTGCTGGGCCGGCCTGCACGGAAGAGAAAAGGAGAGAGGGTGAGTGAACGGACCGGCGGCCTGGCTTGCTGGGCCAAGCGGCGCGAAAGAAAAGAGAGAGGAGGAGAGAAGCTAGGCCGGCGGGGCTGACCACGGGCCAGATTGCTTTTTCCTTTTCTCTTTTTATTTTCTTTTCTTTTTTTATTTTCAAATACTTTTATATATATACATATATATATTTATGATGTGCCAATTTTTTATGATAAAGTAGTGGGTATACTAGGCCCTTATATTTCTTAGGGTATTATCTCCTTAATATTTATTTGTGAAAATAAATATTACGGTCTCATTTTAATTTACATCACATAAACTAAAATAAAATCCAAATCACCTTTGTATGCAACATGTCCTGGCAACTATTGAAACATGTAGGTAAAGCCATTGCCACATTTGAAAACAACATATGAAACATTGATCAAAATTACTTTGAAACATTTTAATTATGCTATGCTCACATGGGATGTTATGCATGACATGATAAGGCTGATGCATGGTTAGGGTTGATGATAACAAGTCGCACTCATCACTCATAGGTTTTCGAAGAAAAAAATTTTGTAGTTCGGATTTTTGGGTTGTTACAAGCTCGTGGACGCGCCTGCCGGACCGCTGCCGCGTCGCCACCCAGCCCTTCACCCGCCAGGAGAACGTGGTGGTGCAGACCTGCGTCATCGCCTGCGCCATGCTCGCGCTCTACGGCGGCTTCACATCCTTCCTACCGGCCATGTCGGCGCCCGTGGCGAAGTCGGCGGGTGGTCCAGGCACGGGCAACAACGTGTACTCGCTGCATCTCGGCAAGATGATGACATTTAGCTTCCTCATCGGATTCACCAGCTTGTTCATCACGCTCCCCCACACCACGGTCACCATCTGATTTGATCTGATTCCTTCAAGAACAAACAAATGATCTTGTAATGCCATGCAAACAAGCCATTGATGATTTGGCTGGCAATGCACATACATGCAGGTCATGATCCTGGACTACAAGCTGCTGTTCCCATTCGGTTCGGCAATAGCTGGACTTGTCAATAGCTTCCACACACCAGCGGGAGCAGCAACAGCAAAGTAATTTATAAAGAAACACTTGCAGCAAATCAAACCTATGTCTATGCAAGATTAAATTCTAATGGCCAATCAAATAAAGATTGCAGATGGCTACTCTGCTGAGATCTCTTGGTGGATGCTTCAGCTGGGCGGTGTTCCAGTGGTTCTACACGGGAGGCGACGGCTGCGGCTTCCAAGCTTTCCCTCTCTTCAGCCTTGAGGACTACAAAAAGTGCTTCTACTTCGACTTCTCTCCCAGCCTCATCGGCATCGGCATGATCTGTCCCCCCATGGTCAATTTCTCGCTGCTCTTCAGCGCCGTTGTCTCCTCGGCGATCCTCTGGCCCATCCTGCAGGCCAAGCAGGGGACATGGTATGACGCCGACGCCTCGCCGACCAGCCTCAAAGGACTCAACGGGTACAAGGTGCCCATGGGCATCTCCTTGGTGCTCGGGGACTGCCTCTTCCAGCTCACCGCTGTCAGCATCAGGACAGCACAGAGCTTCCAGTATGCCCAAGGCAGCGGCGCCGAGCAGGATTTCACCGATGAAGATGATCAGCAGTCCTTGTCGTACGACGACCGGCGCAGGATCCACAACTTCCAGAGCGAGGGGATGCCCATCCATGTCACGCTCGCAGGCTACGTGCTCCTGGCAGGCATCACCACCGTCTTCCTCCCCGGCATCCTCCCGCAGATCAAGTTCTACCACGTGGCCGCGTGCTATGCCATAGCTTCCCTCTTGGCGTTCTACAACTCTTACGCTTCCGGCCTCACGGACTGGTCCCTCGGCACCATCTACGGCAAGCTCGCCATCTTCATCTTTGGCACGTGGGTCGGCGAGGCGTCCGGCGGCGCCTTCGCCGGCCTCCTCACCGGCGACGTTGTGGTCGTCGTCATCGGCAACTCCTCCGAGCTCATGCACGACTTCAAGTCGGCCTACCTGACGCTCACCTCGCCGCTGTCCATGTTCGCTAGCCAGGTGATCGGCACCACGCTTGGCTGCATCATCAACCCGCTGCTCTTCCTCGGCTTCCAGGAGATGGTCGCCGGCGAGGACCACCTGGGGGAAGCCAGGTCGCTCTACGCCACGCCCATGGCCCTGGCCTACCGTGGCATCATCGACCTGAGCGTGGAGGGCATCAAGACACTCCCTAAGCACTCCATCATGCTCTGCATACCTTGCTTCATCGTGGCGCTGTGCTTCGACACCTTGGCAGCCATTGCTTCGGCAAACGACTGGAGCATCAAAGGATACATCCCAAACATCATGGCCATGGCCATCCCTTTCTTCATCGGGCCAACCTTTGCCATAGATATGTGTCTGGGGAGCCTCCTAGTCATCTTCTGGAGGAGAAGGAATGAGAAAGGAGCGAACCTGATCTCAGTTGTGGTGGCGTCTGGTTTGATCTGTGGCGATGGGATCTGGGCGCTGCCATCTTCGCTCCTCACCATCTTCAAAGTCGAGCCACCTATCTGCATGAAATTCCTATCCAGCTACCAGACTGAACAAGTGCGCAGGCACTTCCTACCATTAGAATGAACAGATGCGCAACTACCAGACCGTAGCGTTACTCCTCTTGTTTCTCTGTATGTAAATTAGTATCTGACATTCATAGTGTCCGAGAATGAGAATGGTTTAGTTGTCACTCCATGTTTCCCGAGGTAAAGTGGGCTTCATAGCTCTAGTCTGGATGAAAATGCTCGCACCAGCAGATAAAGTAGCACACATGTCATGCTCCTTGCAAGCCCCTCAATCACCACGCTATGACGAAGAATCAGACCAAATAAATTAAGTGTAGGTCTTACTTCTACAAACATTCCTAATATCATTACTGTTGACACCGTTTTTCGGCACGTGTCAGTAAGAATCAGAAATTGAGCTAATCGGCAAGGGATTGGTTATTATTTTGTGTTCGGCATTGCTTTTGATATTGCCGATGAATGGTTGCCGATGAAGGGTGGATTGGTCTGAGTTGTTACCGATAAGGCTGAAGAGCTGTTACCGATGAGACTGGCAGGGAGCTAGAGGATTGCTGCCGATGGAGCTGAAGAGCTGTTGCCGATGAGACAAGCCGGAGATTAGAAGATTGTTGCCAATACCAGAGAGTATGCCGATGGAAAGATAACTTCATCACGATAGAAACGGACAGAGGATCGGCATCATGTGAGCTTATGATTTGCATAGTGTAGTCTGAGTCCAGTTCCTATACGAGTTTTATTTCTTTCCTTTAGAGATAGAGTTCGTATAAGGAGTAAGTTTATTTTTTCTATATTTAGGATTCTTCGATTAGCAGAGTATAAATATGTGCCAAAGGGCATTGTAATGAGGATCCAAGCATCAATAAACAAATCTACTTTTTATCACAATTTACTTCTATCAGCACTTTACTTTTCGAAGACTTCGTCAAGTATTTTCTCTTTTTTCAACGAGTTCTTTCAAGATTCGACCGGCTGCATCAACTTGATCTCCGGCGACCTTGCAAGTTCCGTGTCTACCGAGCACGATTCAGGCTTTGACTTCCGGGCGTATCGCTGTCGTCTCATCTGATTTGTTCAAAAGTTATCGAATATATTCTGAGCTTTGACGTCCGGGCGCATCGCTGTCGTCTCGTTCAGTTTTTATTCAAGTTATCATCCTTGTCGATTAACAGGTCAAATCGACTGGCACGCTTCGGATATCGAATTTGGGTATTAGCCCAGTGTGTTTGCAGATAGAACTTTGCATCAACACATCTTTTGGCACGCTTGGTGGGACAAAGTCAACAGATTTATCATGAAGAACCCTGCTGATATCAGTCTAGAGAACATCATTGAGATCTCAGAGTCAGATCTCAAGGAAGATCAGAAGCTGGCCATGAAAAAGCTATGGAGGATTACAGGCAGCTCTACTTGAAGTCTTTCAGCAAGAATAGGGGCGGAGAAGTAATCCATAAGCAAGATCTGCCGTTGCCTCGGTAGGTAACTTTTGACTCCAACCCTGGTAAATTACAGGAGATGGTTAATTCTGCATTGAATCATGCTTTGATCAACCACTCCACTGTGCTGCCCAATACTATTTACAACGCTGTTATGAAAACATTAAGAGAAGGACAAGCACTAGGTTATGTCAGGCTGACTTATCATCAGCCGGGATCGGCATCTGTCAGTACTCCATCGGTAATTCCAGCCGTTGATAGTATGGAAGCTCCTACTCCTCCCACTTTATCAGGATCACCTAACATTGAAGCCACGCCAATAAGATCAGATCTAACGTCTCAGGAAAGGCAGATCACTCAATTGGGTACAGATCTATCGGCATCGGCAATGTTAGGTCCTTCAGGTCAACATAGCCAGGTTGCTGCTAATTGGTGGGGATATGAGATGCCTCCAGGACCATCTACCACCAATTCTAGATTGCCTCAGGTGCATGATGTAGCAGGAAAGAGTCCTATGGTATCGGCTACTCTGGTCTGACCAATGACCCAGGTATCACATTATTCTAATACACCTCCTGCTATACAACCATTGTCAATGGGATTCCACGCGCTTCCACAGCAGACATCTTATGCGAATCCATTAGCAAGTTCCCCGCCAATGCAACAGAAGGTTTCTACTACAGAACAACCCATAGTGCCGTTTGTATCTCAATCTGGGTTACCTGTAAATCAAGGCAATTATGCTGGTTATCATCCAATCATACAAGAGCATCAATTGTCAGCGAGCTATCAGCCATCGGCAAGTCAGGTGCCGATGAGTTACAATCACAATTGGTCAGGGCAAGCGCCAGCTCAGCAACATACTATTCAGCTAAGCTACCAGGTGATGGGGACTCAGCAGTATTGTCCACAGGCAGCTTTCCAGGATCAAACATCGGCAAGACAGCCATTGAGCTTTGCTCCATAGACTGATGCTGTGAATATGCCGATTTCTCCAAACCGAGTACCACAAGGATACGTAGAAGCATATCAGCTAGCACCTCCAGCAGAGATTCAGCCAGTGCATCGGCAAGATCAAGATGTGTTTTGGACCGATAAGATTGCGGAAGTGATGAAAGAGCAATTTGGGATTCAGCCCAAGATTAATACTTACTCTTATCGGACTCCATACCCTCTAGCATATGACTCAATTCCTTTTCCAAATACGTACAAGGTACCAGATTTTACTAAGTTCTCTGGACAGGACGATACATCAACAATGGAGCATATCAATCGTTTCATCATCCAGTGCGGAGAAGCAACTAATAAGGATGAATTGAGAGTTCGATTATTCTCATCTTCATTGTCTGGATCGGCGTTCACATGGTTTATCTCATTGCCACCGAATTCTATTCATACTTGGGAGAATTTAGAGAGACAGTTCCACAAGTACTTCTTTGCTGGTATCCATGAGAATAAGCTTACCGATTTAGTAAAATTGAGAAAACGAAGTGATGAATCAGTGGAGAGCTTTGTGCAAAGAGTACGAGATGAAAAATAGATGCTACAGCTTGGTGCTTGATAATCGCCAGTTGGCTGGTTTAGCTTTTTAGGGTCTGTTGCCGCACCTCAGAGACAAATACGATTCTCAGGAGTTTTAAAGTTTAAGCCATATTGTTCAGAGGATTTCTGACCAAGGTGCTCGAGCTCCAGAACCTAGAAAGACTTGGAGTAAAAAGGTGTCCTTTGTAGAAGAAGCAGAGGAATCAGACTCAGATGAAGAACCAACTATCGGCCTGGCTGAGTGGGTGAAAGGTAAGAAGCCAATATCTTGTCCTTTTGGTCAAAAGGAGCCAGAGAAGTTCACATTTGACATCATGAAGGCCGATAGAATATTTGATCTGCTACTTCAAGAGGGCCAAATCAAGCTATCACCTAATCATGTGATCCCATCGGCAGAAGAGCTGAAGAAAATGAGGTACTGCAAATTTCATAATGTAACTTCGCACAGTACCAATGATTGTAAAGTATTCAGGCAGCAATTGCAATGGGCTATTGAGTCTAGGAGAATTAAGTTTGATAATTCTAAAGCTCAAAGGCCGATGAAGATTGATCAGCACCCTTTCCCAGCAAACATGGTGGATGCCGTGAGCAAGACCAGAGTATTAACATCGGCAAATGCTAAGAGGAACGCATCGGTGGATCCCAGAAATCAAGTAACCACCGATGACTTAAGAGGAAAAAGAGCAGTTGAAGAAAGCAGAGTTCCAGAAGACCTCCTAGACATGCTCCCTATAGAATTTCAGGTGATCGCTATCGGCAGCGACAGGAAGAATGGCATCGGCATGAAGATCATTGCAGATGCCCGTTTTTCATTTATTGCTGGGAAGAAGGCATTAAATTGCTTATTGTTGATAGCTGCCCTGAGTGCAATGGTTACGATTGAGCCGATCGGACAAAAAGAAGACTGTATTATGGTGATCAGAGATGGTGCGTCAATGAGCTGATCAGAGGAAGGGCATCAGTGCATGATCGACTGGGGGGCAGAACCAGTGTACATGAAAGGCTGGGTAGGCATGATGACTGCTTTTCGATGGATCAGGAAGAACTCGAGGAGATGGCCAATGCAAGAGTTCCCGATGAAGCAATACTTTGCAGAGATCCCAACATAAACTGCCCAGATTCGAATACGAAATGTTATCAGCCTGTCTTCTAGACAAAGCTTCCTCAATGGTGCCCTGAAGGTCTGACAAAAACTCAGAAGAGGAAGATGCAATGTGAGCGCAGAGAAGAAAGCTCCCGTGGGATGAAGTCTCAAGTGTGGCAACCAAAGCGCAAAGATGAAGGCCTATCGGCAGATATCAACATGGTTTTCATGTTGCCGATGGAATTCCTAGCACTTACCGATGATGAAGAAGAAGTTGTTCCTTCCAAACAAGTAGCTCAGTTGACCTTGGATCCAATGATGGCCATTTTTGAGAAGCCTACCGATGATGAGAGACAACATCTCAAAGCTTTATTTGTCAAAGGCAGAGTTGATGGGCAGCCAGTATCCAAGATACTCATAGATGGGGGAGCTGCAATTAATATCATGTCATATGTCATGTTTTGAAGGCTTGGGAAAGGAGATCAAGATCTGGACAAGACTGATATGAAGCTTAAAGACTTTGAAGGTAATATATCACCAGTTAAGGGAGCGCTTTGCACTGAGTTAACCATCGGCAGCAAAACATTGCCAACCACGTTCTTTGTCATCGACGATAAAGGTGCTTATAATTTGCTATTAGGAAGGGATTGGATTCATGCCAATTGCTGCGTTCCTTCTACAATGCACCAGTGCCTCGTACAGTGGGTGGAAGATAAGATTGAAGTAGTCCCTGGTGATTCATCTTATATAATTGCATCGGCAGAGTCGAAAACTTATGAACGGTCCAAGTATATATCAGGAGAAGCATGGGATTCAGAGTTTCTCAGGATTGCTGATTATGAGCTGCCACTGATCCAAGCAGTCGGCTTCGAAGATGAGTTATAATGGATAGGTTTACCGATGATGGAAAATTGGGCCATGGATTTACATCGGCTGATGACTTAGTAGAAGTAGACATTGGTGATGGCGGTAGGCTGAGGCCAACTTTTGTTAGTGCCAAGTTAGATCTCCAGAGCAAAGAAAAATTGATTGCTTTATTGAAAGAATACAAGGATTGTTTTGCTTAGGATTACATAGAGATGCCCGGGTTAGATCGATCAATTGTTGAACATTGGTTACCTATCAAACAAGGATTTTGGCCACATTAGCAGCCAGCACGCCGATACAATCCTAAAGTGCTGCCTGATATTAAGGTCGAAATAACAAGGTTGATTGAAGCAAAGTTCATCCAACAATGCCGATATGCTGAATGGATTTCTAATGTGGTTCCTGTCTACAAGAAGAATGGGAAACTTCATGTCTGTATTGATTTCAGGAATCTTAAAAAAGCTACACCGATGGATGGCTACCCGATGCCTGTTGCCGATTTATTAATTGATGCTGCTGCTGGACATCAGATTATTAGCTTCATGGATGGGAACGCCGGATATAATCAGATCTTTATGGCCGAAGAAGATATCTCCAAGACTGCCTTCAGATGTCCAGGTCATGTGGGGTTATTTGAATGGATAGTCATGACTTTTGGTTTGAAGAATGCTGGTGCTACTTATCAGAGAGCAATGAATTATATTTTTCATGAGTACATTGGCACATTGGTTGAAATTTATATAGATGATATGGTGGTTAAGTCTGGAGACTTCGAAAATCATCTGGTTGACTTGCAGAAGATATTAGAATGCACAAGGAAACATGGGTTGAAAATGAATCTCAACAAGTGTGCATTTGGTGTATTGGTAGGACAATTCTTAGGCTTCATGGTGCATCAGAGGGGTATTGAAATAAGCAGGAAGTCCATTGATGCCATCAATAAAGTGATTGCTCCTACCGATAAGACCAAACTACAGTCTCTGATTGGCAAGATTAATTTTATTCGAAGGTTCATATCTAATTTATCAGGAAGAATCAAAGCTTTCAGTCCATTGTTGAAGCTGAAGGCCGATCAGGAATTCGTGTGGGGAGCAAAATAGCAGTTGGCTTTAGAAGAAATTAAGAAGTATTTGGTGAATCCTCCAGTGGTGGTTCCACCTCAACACGAAAAACCCTTTAGGTTGTATCTGTCGAGTGATGATGAAGTCATTGGGTCAGCTCTAATCCAAGAGTTTGAAGGGAAAGAACGTGTAATCTATTACCTGAGCAGAAGGTTGGTAGATGCTGAGACCAGGTATTCGGCCATTGAAAAGTTATGCTTATGCTTATATTTCTCCTGTGTTAAATTAAGGCATTATCTGTTAATGGCCGAATGCACTGTTATATGCAAAGATGATGTGGTCAAATATATGCTGTCAATGCCAATTCTAAATGGAAGAATCGGCAAGTGGATTCTAGCATTATCGGAATTTGATTTGTGCTATGAATCAGCTAAAGCAGTCAAAGGGCAAGTGATGGCCGATTTTATTACTCAGCATTGCAGCATGGTAAATTCTTTAGAGATTGCTCCATGGACACTTTTCTTTGATGGTTCTACATGTGGAGAAGGAGCAGGTATCGACATTGTGTTGATATCACCTCAAGGGAAGAAATATGAATTCTCATTGCCGATTGCTACCACATCGACAAATAATCAGGCTGAATATCAAGCTGTGTTGAAAGGATTAGAGTTACTCAGGAAAGTCTGTGCCGATGCTGTTGAAATCTTTGGTGATTCAATGCTAGTTATTAATCAGCTAGCTGGAATGTATGAGTGTCGAAGTGAAGTTTTAATATCGTATTACGAAAGATGTCAACAATTATTGAAGGAGTTTAAATGTTTCCGCCTTGGACATATCTCCAGGTTGCATAATGAAGAGGCTGATCGGCTAGCACAGCATGCTTCGGGGTACCAACAGATCCAGGAAGTGCTGACATCGGCAACTGACGTCGATGATTGGAGAAAGGAGATTGCCGATTACTTGAAGGATCCATCTAAGAAGGTCGAAAGGCGTATAAGGTTTCAGGCTACTAAGTACGTGCTCCTAGATAATGAGTTATATTATCGAACAATGGATGGAGTTTTGCTCAAGTGTCTTGGTGAAGAAGAATCAAAGAGTTTTATGGGTGAAATTCATGAAGGAGTATGCGGGGCACATCAATCGACTTTCAAGATGAAGTGGATGATCAGGCGAAACGGATTTTATTGGCCAACAATACTCGAAGATTGTTTCAAGTATTTTAAAGGGTGTCAAGAGTGTCAGAAGTTCAGTAACGTTCAAAAGGCACCTATGTCAGCAATGAATCCCATAATTAAGCCGTGGCCGTTTCGAGGATGGGCTATTGATATCATCGGTCAAGTTTATCCACCATCAAGCAAAGGGCATAAATTCATCCTCGTTGCCACCGATTACTTTACAAAATGGGTTGAGGCAGTTCCTTTAAAAAAATGTGATGTCGGCCAACATCATTGATTTTGTGAAGGAGCATATTGTGTATTGGTTCGGTATTCCTCAGACCATTACAACCGATCAAGGAACCATGTTCACTTCAGGAGAGTTTGATGAATTTGCTGATGAGATGAGAATTCAGGTTTTAAACTCTTCTCCTTATTATGCTCAAGTTAATGGTCAGGCCGAAGCATCTAATAAAGGGATTATTAAACTCATTAAGCTCAAGATTAAAGAAAATCCCAAGAGGTGGCACACGGTTTTGAACGAGGCCTTATGGTCGTATCGAATGGCCTGTCATGGTGCTACTAAGGTGTCGCCTTATCAGTTGGTATATGGACATGACGCGGTTTTGCCTTGGGAAAAAAAGACTGGTTCGAGGCGGATATTTCATCAAGATCAACTGTCGGCCGATGATTACAATACACTCATGAAAGATGAGTTGGAAGATTTGGCAGGTCATCGGCTAAAGGCTTTACTCAGCATTGAAGAGAATAAGAAAAGAGTTGCTAGGTGGTATGACAAGAAGGTAAAGGTGAAGGAATTTGTTAATGGCGATCTAGTCTAGAAACTAATTTTACCGATTGGGACTAAGAGCGCAAAGTTCGGCAAGTGGTCTCCTAATTGGGAAGGTCCTTATCGAGTAAATCGGTCCATTCCTGGTAATGCTTATATCCTAGAAACTCTTGAAGGAGAAATATTTCTAAGGGCGTTGAACGGTAAATATCTGAAGAGATATTATCCTAGTATTTGGATGGATGCGTGAAGAAACAGATATAATACTTGTTCAATAAGAACGTATCGGCGCTACGTTAATATGAAGTTTTACAAGTTGCTGATGCACTACTTTACCGATGGAAAAGAGGTTTACAAGTTCAGTAGTGAATGAATAGCCGATATCGCATGCAGGCGAACCTGGTTGGCTTCCTGTGGCAGAACCTCCTAAATTCTATAGCCCACACGCATGACTATTGTCTAAACAGACTCCAAATAACCATGAATGTGTTCCATAAAACTTAAAAGGTCTGTCGGGTAAATCCTGAATCATCCACGATTCTCTAAGCAGGATCAATCATTACAAAGAGACATTACAGTATTACAACAGTTTTATACAAATAATATACATTGGAGTAAAAGAGCAGAAGGATTACAATAACATAAGTTTACAAACCATTTACAAACCATAAGTTGGATTATTACAAACCATATAGCAGTGGAATAACCATATAACTTATTACATCAACCTTGATTATATGCTCTGCCTAAGAGCGAGATATCCTATTTGACTTGGAGGCATGGAGGACCAGCAAGGGCGCCCAAGTCAAGGTGGAGGCCCAAACCGAGTTCGACTTCGAGCCTGTTTCGGAGTCCAAGACTAGTGTGGAGTAAAGTGGACGCCTAGGACGCATCCGGACTCCATTTTTGATGATCCACCTATGGATGGAAATATAATTTCATAAGGAAGACAATGGCATTGGTTTGAGGTCAAAATTCCTTCGGAGTCATCGGGAAACATTGAAACAAGTTAGCATCCAGAATCTGTTCCGGTGTTGCGTCACCGTTTTTTGGTCCGTTGGGCCGTGTATCGTTGTTGAGCCCATTAGGGGCGCGTCCACAGGTGGCGACGACCCTTAGACCTCTATAACCAGCCACCGCCTCTCTCGTTAAGTTTTGGGTTTTGCTTAGATTATTCTGTTCACAACAGTTTCACCGCGCCGTCGGTTTGTGAGACCCCAACTCGTGAGATTAATCATTCATCTGCAATTGGTTGCATTCTTTCGTGTTCTTGCTTGTGTTCTTCGATTAGCAGGCAAAGGACTTAGCCTTCTTGGTGAGGTCGACTGTGCTTCGACGGTCGATAACCAGAGGAGACGTGGTGCTGCGATTGCGGGGTTCAGAGCCGAGTTGTTCAGAAGCCGGATCGAATTGTGTCACGATTCCACCAAATCGAGAGTTATCAGAACCTTTCGGAAGATCGGGAACCCTAGTTCACATCACACACTCATCATCAGCTTCCTCAGCATACTCCTCCAACTCTTCCACGTAATCCTCAAGTTCTTGCACATGACCATTCGCTGCATCTTCTCGTGCCCAAACATCATTCCTTTGATGCTTCATATACTTCCGAGATCGTCTTAACTGAGTAATCTCAGCAGCCTCTTCAATCCTATTGGCTTCAGCCCTCTCCAACTCAGCCCTAAGTCTTGCTATTTTAGCTTGCGGATCTAGATTGGGATTGTTGTTGCTTTCGCTAATCTCGTATCTGGGGGCTAGTTGATGTCGAGGTACCCCTTCGGTGCAGTACTCTTACGAGGAGTTTGCTTGGTAAGGGCCATCCTGAAGAAAGGTAGGTCATAAAGAATGAGGATAGATAGAGAGAAATCTGAAGGTTAGCATGAAAAGGATTGACACTACTTAACCCAAACCACTTTAAAGGAAAAGGTAATTAAAATAAGTTAATTAAACATGATGCATGAACGAACTTACGATCTAAACATAAAAGATTTTTAAGGTAACACATACAATAAAGTAACTTTTATAACATAGGGCAATATAGTATGCTATTCCACCACCACACTTTTAATAAGAATAAGGGTCGATAGAAAGGTTTATAGGTAAGGAATAAGCAATTTGGACCCAAAATAGTCAAGTAAAATTATTTGACTCCAAACTTTTGAAGTTTTCACAAAAGAATACTACAACAACTCTTTTTAATAATGATCCAGCTCCGATACCAGCTGTGGCAGAACCTCCTAAATCCTATGGCCCACACGCATGATTATTGTCTAAACAGACTCCAAATAACCATGAATGTGTTCTATAAAACTTAAAAGGTCTGTCAGGTAAATCCTAAATCATCCACGATTCTCTGAGCAGGATCAATCATTACAAAGAGACATTGCAGTATTACAACAGTTTTATACAAATAATATACATCGGAGTAAAAGAGCGGAAGGATTACAATAACATAAGTTACAAACCATTTACAAACCATAAGTTGGATTATTACAAACCATATAGCAGTGGAATAACCATATAACTTATTACATCAACCTTGATTATATGCTCTGCCCAAGAGCGAGATATCCTATTCGTCGTCACTTTCCTCGATGACTGCATCCTATTCGTCGTCACTTTCCTCGATGACTGTCATGCAGCAGGATGCGAAGCATTCCTGCCCATGAGGCTCACCTGCAATAAGGGTTCAACAAACCCTGAGTACAAAAGTACTCAACAAGACTGACCCGACAAAAAAGAGGGGTGAAGACTCAGGAAATGCAGGCTAGAGGGACAAGGTAAGGCTTGCAGGGGATAAGGAATTTTGCAGAAAAGCTTGAAAGAAAAAAAGCTGTCTTGCTTAAGATCAAAATTAACAACCAACTTCCTTCTTAAACCTTAATCATCATTTAAGTTGTTACTATGATGATGAACACCGATCGAGTCTTCTTCTCCGAGAAGCAATGGCGATTCGAATCCATTTTATATACCCAGCTGGGACCTAGGTTACTGATATGCAGGAGACTCTAACTCCTAAGCATAGCAGGTGAACCGATATACCGGGATAACAACCGCAGCCATATATCACCACATGATACACGTGAGCACTTCGACCCAGTGTACCGATATACATGGGAACTTAAACCCACAGTATAACATACTATGACATATGTGGGGACTCTGGCCCACTATAAGTCACTCCATGACATACGTGGGGACTCTGGCCCACCATATACCACTTCATGCATGTGGATTTTCTAGTTTCTCGATATCACTAGTTCACCATCGACACGGGACCTAGGGCATCAACAGACGGAAACACTACAGAGGGACTCCGTTCCCAATGCAAGTTAGCCGTCCGGACTCGATTTATTAACTAAAAGCATGATTCCAACAGATAAAACCAAACTCATCTTTTTCATTCTTTTACCTTTGAACACTTAATTAATTAAGTAGGGCTAAGCATTACTATGCATCTTCTAGAACAGGTAACAAGGAATATGGAAGTAAAATAGGTAATGCAGTTGGTGGGTTTTCACTCAACTCCTATTACTTAATGCAGCATACCGTAACTGAAGCGATAAAACTTTTATAAAATAGAATAGGGTTTGAATGCATCCGGGGCTTGCCTTGGTGGTTGAGGTAGATGGTCTTGAGCTCTGGATCAACTCCCAACTCCTGAGTCTGCTCTTCCTTGGAATCTGGTGTGACAACGTTAAACTCTCCGTTAACGAAAACTATACGATACAATGATATGCTTCAATATGATGGAATGGTAAACATGATGCTCGATGGATACATGATCAGATTAATGGCTTGAGAACAACTTTCCTTTACGATAAAGTTGCAAGCCAACTAAACTTATTTACTAAGTTCATTAGGGTTAACTACATTATTTACGAAAGTCATTAACACATGAAATAACGTTAATTAAGCCCTAATGACATGATCCAGGTAAGCGCAAACAATTAATTAAAGTACCAAAGGTTATTAGGGTTAATGACCCAAGGTCATCAATCAATCCTAAAGTCAAACAATTCCTATAATGATTAACCTTAATTAAAGGGGTTAGTTAATTATTTATTTGAAGCATAAAATAAATGCATAAAAATTAAAGTTGTCTAATTAAGCTCAAAATTTTAATTTGAAAAGCTCTTGGTCTAATTAGATGGCAAAACAACTTTCAGAATTAAAAGACAATTATTTTATTTATTAAAAATCATTGAAGGTCTATTTTTCAATTAAAAGAGCTAATTTTAACTTATGCAAAAAAAGTACTCAAATTTGGTATTTCATATTTTTCCTAGGTAGATGACATCATAAAGAATATACACAAAAATTTTCAGAATTTTTGGAGCTACACATGAATTACTATGATTTTCTAAAGAAAATAGCATTTAAATCATTTTCTAAAAATAGAAAAAGAAAATCCTTTTTCTCTCCCGCGTTGACCCGACGGCGACGACACTTGACCGGCGGCTTTCTTGTCGGTGGTGAGGTCTCGGGTTCCAAGGCTTGTACCTATGCAACCTACACAGCAGGGCGAACACGTTGGTGGTGCTAATGGGGAGACGGAGCAGCGGCGGCAAGCTCGCCGGCATTCATGGTGGCATGGCGGCGCGGCGACACGGCTGTTGGATTCGCTGGAGCTCCTCCGATGGGGCTAGCGTGATCAACACCATCCGTGTGACTAGAAGGTTACGATGCGCGGGCCAATTTGACCAAACGCGACCCTAATAGCTAAGTCGACGAGCACCGCGGCGGCGGCCTGCCCGCGGCGGCGGCGGCGCGCGTGGAACAGCGATGACAGGGCGGCCTGGACCAAACCAAAGGCACAGGAGGATGCAGGAGCTCACCACGGGGCGGATGCGCTTGTTGTTGAGGCCGAGGACAGGACAGAACGGGAAGCTCGACAGCGAGAGCTATGGCGGCGGCAGTGCTCCGGTGGCAGGGTTGGTGTCACGGCGTCACCTGTGCACCAAATAGGGGAACAAAGGAAGCATCATGTGCGGTGGATCAAGGCGATTATGACTGCCAAAGGAATTGAGAAAATAAGCACAGACGAGGATAAACGATGGTGGCGAAGTCATGGCAGCTCGACGACCGGCCGCGAGGAATACGACGGCGAACCGGCCGATTGCGGTGGCGAGGGGCTAATTGAACTAGCTGGGAAGACGCGTAAAAGAGAAATAGAGTTGATGGTATGCTTAGTGTGGCCAGAGACGACTCGACGACGGCAGCAGCGAGCGGCGGAGCTGGCGGCGGCGGAAGAGAAGCAGGAGAAGAAGAAGAGAAATGGCGGCCGGCTCTGGTACTTATAGGAAGGAGGCAAAGCACGGGCGAGTGACACGCAGGCGAGGAGGTTTTGAGCGACGGCACGCGCTGGCGATGGCCGGCAAGCCAGGATGGGCACGGAGGCCACGGCGATGACGGCGCCAGTGAGGGAAGAAGACGATGCTGACGTCATCAATACTGTAGCAACCAATGTCTTACTGAATTTTTCAAATTACTTCAAAATTTATATAAGAACTTGAAAATCTTCAAAAATATCATTTGCATAACTTTTCAAGAGCTACACTTTTCATTTAACTAGAATCCTCAAATTTTGTTTGGATTTTGAATTATGAATTCAAATTCAAAAAGGGAATAAAACCCAAGAAACAAATATTTGAAATTACTTCTGATTTTTCAATAAAACTTGAAAATCTTCAACACTATAAAATGTTTAACTTTTCAAACCAAACCTTTTTCATATAGAAAGTTTTCCCAAATTATGCATAATTTTTGAATTATAGTTTTAAAATCAAAAGGGGACAAATGCTAGAAAACTGTATTTTCAAATTTATTTGAAATTATTTTTAGAAAGTTGAAAAACTTTATATACCAACTTTGTAGCCCTTATTAAGATCTATAAACTATATTTTTAGAGTATCCCCAAATTCCTTATAGATTTTGAATTACAAAAAAGGGGATAAAACTAGGTTTTGAAATAAGGGTTTTTGAAACCGAATTCAAACTTGATTTGGTTTCTAATTTAATTGGTTGGTTATTAGTGATCACATACATCATCCAAGGACATTTTTAGGTCAATGACCCAATGACACCCTTGGTTGACCAAGTTGACTTTCAAAAATCATTTTTATAGCATTCTAATTTCAATTTAAATTTGAAATGCAAGACTTGGGAATAAGCTTTGAAATCCAAATTCAACTTCAAATATGGAAATCATTTTTAGAGTTGGACTTATATTTATACACTATAGATTTATACACTATGCTTAACACTAGTGTAGTTTACACCTCAAATACATAGAATATAAATCAAGCATTTGAGATGACATTGGAAAGTAGGGTTTTATTATTTCATGTGACCACACATTCCAGAAACACAATCAATCTATGAAATATAAACTTGTTTTAGTTAATGCACATCAAAGTTGACCTAATCATGAATGCTTTGCAGTGCATATAATGACATGGCAGGTCAAAGTTGACCAAAGGTGTTACACTTTCTCTATTGTCTTTACGTCTTCATCGGCATTACCTTTTACTGGCTTGATTTTCTTCTTAAGGGCCAGTGTCTTGAGGGCTTGGTTGTCCCTTTTCTGCTGAAGAATCTTGATAGCGACAGGCATTTGGGCTTTCTCTTGAGTGACTGTATCCAGGACTTCTTCAACCTTTTTTAGCTCCGCTAATAAAGCTTCTCTTTTCGCCGATAGTTGGGAAATCTTCTCTTCCAGCTCCATACGGGAGGCTTCCAATTTGCTGATGTCTTTGTGTTTCTCATTGGCAGATTGTTTATACTTCATCATCTCCTCCTGGAGTCATGCCTGAGTAGCTCTGTCGGCAATGCGTTGAGCAGCTTTTTGATACTGAAGTTGCCGACTCTCCAGATGTGCGGCTTGGAAGAGTGTTTCTTCAACATCGACAGGAATCTGGCCTCGGATTGCCTTGAAAGTTGCCCTGGTAGAGTCGAAATCCTGGATTAACTGAGAAGTTTCCTGTTGCAGCAGGGATAGCAGTGTCTCCAGCCTAGATTTGATTTCAGATTATAAAGCTTCGAAGGTTGGGGCAGAGCTTTCTTCGTTCTCTTCATCATCAGGAATATCTCTAATAATAGAGAAAGAGAATAGGTTATCGGGGGAATCTTGCTCCTAAAAGGGAAGAGTTGTTAGCTAAAGGATATGAGTGTCGAAAGTTAACTAAGGAAGTTAACTTACTTGTTTCAAGGCAATTTCTCACCTTTGGCTGGAGGAAGCAACCTGAGATATGATTGTCGATGGTGTTTCCTGCGTTGGTGCCTTGGTTGGTTGCTGCTGCAACACCAGTGCCGATGAAGATTCTTGTACAGGTACAATTGATGATTGAAGAACAGTTGCCGATGGGGAAGCCTGCGCAGGAGCATCGGGCGATGTCTGGCAAGGCGGGGATGCCGATGATGCGACTGGAGCTGGTGTAAGCCTCACCCATTTTGATTGAGACTCATCCTCCGATGAGGCCTTACGCTTGTGCTGTAAAATATCGGCACTGGATGGTTGGGGGCATCGGCAATGGATGGTTGAAATGTCTGTGCACTCGGGGCAGTTGCCGATGCGACTACTTGATGCTGTGAGAAAAGCAGATGAGTAAAGGTGCCGATATGATGGTCAGAGTTTAATTTGAGGGGTACCTCTGGAGAATCGTCAAGGATGACGAGGTGTGGCGATGAAGGTGCAGCAGGTGGAGATGAAGGGTGAGTTGTCGATGAGGATTCAACAAATGTAGAACTTGCACCCTGAAATATGAGATCAGTATATCACGGCAATCGGCACACACAGAAGAAAATAAGACAATTACCTGGGATGTCCGGGCTGAGGGTGCAGCCGTGTCTAATGGAGCAGCCATACTTCTGGTCAATTTTGATTTGGAGGAGCTCTTCTTGGAACGACCGTGGCACATCAGAGCATCTAATGAGGGAGCTTTGTGGCCGATTATGGATATTGGGGATATTGGCTACAGCTTTATGACTTTGCCACTCTTGCTCAATGTTGGAATCGGGTCATCAACCTGTTGAAAAGGAGTTAGTTGCCGATAGACTGAAAAAGAGAATTGGGAGAAGTGCAGATGGTCAAACTTACTGCATCGGCAGGTATGGCATGATCAGGGTCGATGAGATTCCAATAGAAGTGAGGAGATGCGAAGAATAGTTGCTCTTTCCACTCTTGCCACCATAATTTGAAAGATTCGGTGACGAAGGAAGCCGGTACCCAATCGGTCAGGTCAACATTAGAGGTATCGGCATCAGGAGGAAGAGTGACTATCTTGCACCAATCCATGCTGCTAGTGATAATTTCTCTCGGCTTAATCACATCGGCATAGCAGAGTTTGATGGGCAGTTGCCCGAAAGCTAGTTGTCTTGCTACAGTCCATGGATTGTAGAACTCATATGTAGTATTGATGTTCTTCCCACTTCCAAACATGTTGACCGGGATGGCACGGGGGTGATCATTGCATTGAGGATCTCAGCGTCTTTATTCAAGGCATCATCGGCAAAGTTGAAGAGCAGATGGAACCTTGCTTCTTCATCAATGTAAGGGACCCAGGCCTGGAGCTCAGGAGGAATGCCGACGTAGAGCCTTTGGAAGAAATTACTGATTTGGGCTTTGTTTGCCTCTGCCCCTGGAAGCACTGCTAACGCTTCTCCAAAATTGAGGGGGGGTGTGTTGCCGATTCATCTTCCTCAAGTTGGTAATCTTCAGGGAGATCTCGAGGGAACTACTGGGCAAATAAATCAAAGTGAAGGTACTTGTGCATATGTGCATTCAGCCACATGTTGATAAACCACCAAGATCCTCCCAGATTGCCAATGGACTTGTCTTGTAACAGCCTTTGTGAAACTTAGTGGAGGAGATGATAGACTGAACCGAGAAGGTATCGGCCAAGAGGAAGTTTGACGCCATTAGCTAACATCTCTGCTGCAGATAGATGCATATTGGTTGGTCCAACTGTTCTGCCGTAGAAGATGAACTTTTCTAGCCACATATTCAGGAAAGCTGAATGCTCCCTCTGACTGACTGATCCGGATTTTTGATATTCCTTGATGTACCCAGTCCAGCCGCCGATGTTTCGGGTAGTCAGTCGATATTCAGGCTTCCTTTGGAACAGAGTGTTGTCATCCGCAGTTGATATGTCCAGGCCAGTAAGCATAAACACATCGGCAAGAGTTGGAGAGACTGGTCCATGTTTGAATATGAAGGCGTTCATGGTGTCAGACCAGAAGTAAGAAGCAGCAATCAATATTGATTCATTCCTCTCCATATCAGCAATGGACAGTCTGATGCATTGATCTAATCTACGTTCTACCCAATAAACCTCCATTGACCTAGCGACCCTCAAGTACCAGTCTTTCCATCCTTTGGTGATCTTTGGCCAGGATCGGAAAGTATCTGTCCAAAGTTCTAAGTTGAAATTTTAAGCTCTGAAGGGGATGCGGTTGGTTTCCGCGTTGATGATATCGGTCGGATCTGGATTCCCCATTGGGCCTAGGCAAATTATCTGGTCTCGGTGCGTGGGGATGATGAACTTATTGCAAAGTTTCTAGATTAAAGATCAAGGAGGAAGATAAAGAGGAGTCCTGAGCTATGCAGAAAAGGAGAGAAGAAATATCAAAAGATAAATGAAGAATAAAATTAACCTTGGGGACGTCGAAGTTGACAGCCATGGCCGCGGATGAAGCCGAGAAGAGCGAGGAATGCTAATGGAGATTGAAGACTGCCGCCGAGAATGTCACCAGTCGAGTTCGCCGGAAGACTGCTTGCTGATGTCGCCGCCGGAGAGAGAAAATGCTAGGGTTGAATCAAGAATGAAGGATGGGCCGCGGCGGAGGAAGTGTTTTATGGGCCCATTGATACAGGGTTTTTACTGCGGCGCGCGTAATATTCGAGGGGACGTTCAGGTGGCTCGGCAGTGGGTAATCATGACTTGGAGAAAATTTCGGTGCATAAAGTATTTTATACTCCAAAATTGGGGGACATGTGTTGACACCGTTTTTCGGCACGTGTCAGTAAGAATCAAAAATTGAGCTAATCGACAAGGGATTGGTTATTATTTTGTCTTCGGCATTGCTTTTGATATTGTCGATGAATGGTTGCCGATGAAGGGTGGATTGGTCTGAGTTGTTACCGATAAGGCTGAAGAGCTGTTACCGATGAGACTGGCAGGGAGCTAGAGGATTGCTGCCGATGGAGCTGAAGAGCTGTTGCCGATGAGACAAGCCGGAGATTAGAAGATTGTTGCCGATACCAGAGAGTATGTGAAAGTCCCTAGTTTGGTTTTGGGTAATTGATGAAACCTAAGGACTAACCTTGTTTCTAAGTGGATGATTTAGAGAAAGGTAATCCATGCCAAGTGGAGCTCAATGTTGAGGCATGACATGAAGTTATGCAACCTAAGCATGGTGAAGATCAAGATGGGCTTGGCTCGATGGATCGGTTGGAAGTGTGAAGGGCAAGTTGAGGCTTCAAAGCGAAGGACCGTGCGACGGTGAAGCTTAAGCATGACTTGGCGCCGATGGACCGACCAACGGTGAAGAGCAAGTAATATCAAGATCGATGGACCAAGACCGTTGCATGATGACATGGAGTGTCACGTATCATGTAAAGACTTGGCGGTAGAAGGATCGACAAAATGGGCTCAAGGCAAAGGTATAACCTATAGGGCCATTTTGTTTTTTGCACTCAAGACACCATAGAGGGTGTGAGTGGTTTAGGATCGATAGCCAAACTATGAAGAGGGGAGATCTTTGGTAATTCGGTTCATGAGTGCCACTAGGTCCATCATTTCATGTGATTGCATTTAGGATCTAGTGCACGATGAAAGTCCTTTGAAAATGCTTTGGAAAAATGCTAACACACATGCACATGGAGATGTCACTTGGTGGTGTAAGCACATTTGCAAAGGCGGCGGTATGATTGTAAGGTTGAGTTGGGTTTGGATTCGGCGCCTTCGGAAAAATGAGAGAGATATTTTCTATTGCGCCGGATGCAAATTCGTTGGAGAAAAGAGGGCGTCGTCACGGGATTGAGAATGCTCGTATTCTAAGCGTCGGACGCTGAGCGCCGGACGCTGGCCCAGCGTCTGGACGCTACACAGAGAGTACCGGTTGAGAGACAGAGAGCCGGACGCTGCGCCGGACGCTTGCGCCGGACGCCGGCTCGGCACTGTTCAGCGTCCGACGCTCGTGAGAAATGAAGGCCGACGTTTCAGCGCGTGTGAAGTGCTGGACGCCAGGGTGTGCGTCCGGACGCTACTCAGAGAGGGTCGCAGAGCAGTTGGTGTCGCCGGACGCTGGTCGCCGGACGCCAAGGGGTACCGCCGGACGCTGACATGTCGTGGGAGTCGACCGTTGGAGGCTGAGCAGCAGAGGCGCCGGACCCGTCCGGCGTTAGCGGCAGACGCATCCGGCGTGTGAAATCGAGCCGCCCGAGGGGCAACGGCTAGTTTCAAAGGATGGGGTTATAAATAGAAGGTGGTCGGCCATTGTGGACAGCTCTTGGCTTTTCTAACACTCTTGTGCATCCTTTGAACTAAAGCTTCTTCCTCCTACTCATCTCTCTTGCTTGATTGCTAATCTAGAGTGAGATTGAGTGATTCGAAGTGCATTGCATGAGTTGATTCATCTAGTGGCACTTGCGAGTCGTTTGGCCGGTGATTTCTTGTTACTCTTGGAGAGTACCGCTCCTAGCCGGCTTGGAGGTTGTTTGGAGGCGTTGGGAAGAGTTGGTGATTGTTCTTGCCCACCTCCGGTGATTGATTTGTAAGAGGTTCTTGTGCTTGTCCTCGGCGGAGTGCCAAAAGCAACTCTAGTGGAATGCGCGTGTCATTGAGTTACCACGCTTGAGAGTGGTGTCTTGCGGTTCCCTTGTGGGGGAGTGCCTTGCGGGGCAAGTGACTTGAGGGTCACACCGAGGATACATCTAGGTGTTGGTCGACACAACCGGTGACGTAGCTTGTCGGTGCACAAGTGAACACCGGGTGAACAAAAATAATTGTGTCATCTTCTTGTTCCCGGTGATTGGTCTTCATATTGTGATTGTTGTCATATTGTATTGATTACATATCATCTTAGTGATTAGCAACATCTTCTCTCCACCGTCGGTATAAGAATCACCTCTCTACCTTGCATTACTTTCTAGCACTTATCTTGTGTAGCTTGTTTTAGAATAGTTGTTCTTGCTAGCCCTATAGATTAGAAAGTAGTGACATAGCCCTTGAGTGACATAGAGATCATACTTATACTAGATTTGTCAATAGGAGGCTTGCTCACCTTGTAGGCTAGGTAAAACCGCGGTTACGCCATTTGTTATACTAATCAAGTTTTGTCTAGTGGTTTGTAGAATTTTAATAGGCTATTCACCCCCCCTCTAGCCATCTAGGACCTTACAGTATGCCGATGGAAAGATAACTTCATCACGACGAAAACGGACAGAGGATCGGCATCATGTGAGCTTATGATTTACGTAGTGTAATCTGAGTCCAGTTCCTATATGAGTTTTATTTCTTTCCTTTAGAGATAGAGTTCGTATAAGGAGTAAGTTTATTTTTCTATATTTAAGCTTTTCATATTCGGTTAGGATTCTTCAATTAGCATAGTATAAATATGTGCCGAAGGGCATTGTAATGAGAATCTAAGCATCAATAAACAAATCTACTTTTTATCGCAATTTACTTCTATCAGCACTTTACTTTTCGACGACTTCGTCAAGTATTTTCTCTTTTTTCAACAAGTTCTTTCAAGATTCGACGGACTGCATCAACTTGATCTCCGACGACCTTGCAAGTTTCGCGTCTACCGAGCACGATTCAGGCTTTGACTTCCGGACGTATCGCTGTCGTCTCGTCTGATCTGTTCAAAAGTTATCGAATATATTCTGAGCTTTGACGTCCGGGCACATCGCTGTCGTCTCGTTCGGTTTTTATTCAAGTTATCATCTTTGTCGATTAACAGGTCAAATCGACTAGCACGCTTCGGATATCGAATTTGGGTATTAGCCCGGTGTGTTTACGGATAGAACTTTGCATTAACAATTACATAATCATTTTAGTCATGAAGAAACACATAAAAAGGGTCAGAGCATCATACAAAGATCTAGTTTATTAAGTCATCATTACAGTTCACACAAAGATTAAAGAAAATCAAATCTCATTTTGTTTTTCTTTCATCAAGTCTTCCTGATTCCTGCAGGCACACAAGAACTCAAAGCGCCACTGGTATCCTGGTTCCTAAAGGACCGACATGGTGCATCATACTCCATCAGTTTCAGCTGTTGTAAAAAAAGATTGATTCGTCAAAAGCTTCTGTACAATTCAAGAAAAGATATTTAATATCACCAACGTTAGCACAATACATTTTTCAATGTTCTTTGTCTAATATATTGCTACAAACTGTAAAAACATCTATACAAACATTTTCTTAAAGACTGCTTTAGCACATAGTTTATCCATGCAGTATTTCTCAAATCAATTACCTTCATCTTCCCAGTGAATTTGGAACATCTATAAACCAATTTATTTAATTTTGTACCAGAGCCAATTTTATAAATGATGTCAGTGCATTCTTGAATGTGGATTTAGCCATCTGGGAGTTTTGCACACTGTATTTAACAACACATCATTTCGTAATGTGTACTGCTACCATCCTTTTGGGAATAAAACACTCTGAAAGGTGATCACTAGACAAGTTTGTGGAGCGACCATTATCCACCACCTAGCATTCTTTTGAAAATCAGTTATCTTCAACAATTTTATTAGCTGCTTGGGCCATGTAATTGATAAGCAAAGTAACCTTTCACTCAGAATTCAGAATAGGGTTCTTAGTCATCTAAGGTTGTTTGTGGCGTCAGATTCAACTCAACAGCAATTAAACGAAACTGGTGGAGGTATTCTAGTGGTCACCTTTCCCGGGCTGCTCTTCATCTAGTTTCATCAGATCCTACAGCAAGAAATGAAAAGAAATATAGGAAATGCCTCTTCCAAATAGACAAACTCAGAAACAGGACTGGCCAATCATGAAATTGCACAAATTAACCTAAATGATGGAAGCACGGCAGAGCATTGTGATCTAAGCTTGAATGGCTATCGGCTAAAACAGTAGGCTAAATATGTCGAAGGAACGAGTACAATCGTTATGGGCACATTTGGACAGATGTTAACCAAGGCATCACAGTGTATGTTAATCTCAATTACACAGACGTATCAGCTATGTCAATCAGGTAATTACACTGAGAGCTTGCTCCAAAAGAAGTGCAGACTCTCTGAGTATGAATTGAAGTGCATTCGAAGATCGAAGTAATTGCTGTTGTATTTTTTACCTTCGGTGAGCCAGCCGAGGCCTCGACCAGGAGTGGCGAGCAAGGACGTCATCCTTGCACTAGCGGTGGCGGTGTGCAGAGGCAGAAGCGACTCCACGCAGAAGCTCGACTCGACGGGCGACCTGAGAGAGGAACAAGGCGTATCACCACCGCGCCGCCAGTCGTCCACTACTCCGTGTCTTGCTTGCTATATCGGGGGCAACAGAGGAGCGGCGGGCGGGGCCATACCTGAGGAGGCGAGGAGGAGCAGCCAATGCGCGCCGAAGAGACGGACGCGTCGTAGACGAAGATACCGAGGACCTCGCGGTGGCGGGGGCGGCGCGGAGAAGGGAGGCCGACGAGCGGAGCAGCGACCTGGCGGCGGCCATCGTGGTGGGGCGGCGCGGAGGGGATGGGATGGGGTTTTCCGGTCAGGCCGGTGGCAACTCTGTAATTCTGATGACGGAATGGAGTGGGGAGTCGCCGGTCTGGGCTTAAGATGGGCCTCATGGGCTGTTCAGATCGGCCCAGTTATTATAGTCCACGACCTGACGCGCTCTGACTCTGAGCCGTTGGTAGCCCTTCGTCTCCATCACCTCGGCGGCGGCGGCGGGCGGCGAGGGTTTGGAGGCGGGCGCTGAGCGGCGCAAGACCACAGGTCCTTGGCGTCGTCTTCTCGTTAGCTGGATCGCGGTCTCGCGACCCCGCGAGCGCGATGAGGGTGAAGGTGATTTCGCGCTCCACCGACGAGTTCACGCGCGAGCGCAGCCAGGACCTGCAGGTAGGCGACCCCTGATAAGATGCTCCTAGCTTTTTAACCATTTTGACAGCAACATCCATTGAGGGGTAGAACCTCGCATTTCTACCCATCAAGTTTCAGGATTCAGTGTCAATTTGCTGTTTCAGCATAATAACCATATGATTTGAAATGTTCAGCATGTACCATCAGATGTAAACAAATGTTGTACATAATTGGATGCCACTTCCAGCACACTAGTTGAAGTCTTTCAAATATGGCCCCATTGCATTTCGAGCATTTAGGCTATTTTACTTTCCTCCACTGACGTTCCCATTGGCACTCGCTGGTCTCAACAGAAAGTATTCCGCAACTATGATCCAGCGCTTCGTAGTCAAGAGAAAGCTGTTGAATACACTCGGGCACTTAATGCTGCAAAGTTGGAGAAGGTATGCTGCTTTTTCCTTCCCTGCACTCGTGTTTTGTTTATTTACTTTCGAACTCTTTACTTTCTATATAATTGGGACGATAATTCTTCTGCTATCCTTGTGCAGATATTTGCTAAGCCATTTGTCGGAGCTATGAATGGGCATATTGATGCGGTATCATGCATGGCAAAAAACCCCAATCATTTGAAAGCCATATTTTCTGGTTCAATGGATGGAGGTACTTACCTACTTGTTGGAAATCTGTATCCACAATACTCCTTGCTTCTTGACTGAATTGAGTCAATCAATTACTTTTATTGTACAAGTACACTCTAGAGACTTATGGTGTTGCTCCATTTAGTAGCAGCCTTTTTGGTGGTGCTAATGAGAGATTGCATTCATTTCCATCTTTGAAACTGGCTAGCTGCTTCAAGTGAACTCTTGACATTCTTCTCCTGCATAGACAACCTTCCAGTCCTCATCTTCTAATTATGTATTGGTTCAGTGACATGTTTAGCATGAATGAAACACTATTTGGATGTACTTAGAAAATAAAATACGGGCCTGCAACATTTGCGTTTAAGCATGCTTTACTTTGTTATTAGGTGACTGTAAAATGGCCTCTAGGATGCAGTCTATGGTAATTGGCTTATTGCCTTTTGCACCTATTGTGAACACTGCTAGTTAGAGGGTCTGGAACTTGTTTAGCAGAGAGTATGTAACTTGTCAGTTCAATTCCACTCTCACACAAAAATATATTATATGTTAGTTTGAATGATCAACAGAGTTACAGAAAAGCAATTTCATATTGGTGGGCTATGTCTTATTGTTATATCTAGTGAACAGGTAACTCCGCCGCCTTTCCAAAATTATAGTATGGTTGTCAAGTTTCTTGAGTGCCTCAAGAGTATTGTGTCATATATTTACAAATAGGACACCGTGTAATTTCAGTAGTGCTTGTTGTAGCCATTGCATGCAAATTTGCAATCTGATTTTTATTCAACCACTCCTTAAGTGCTGAACATGGTCCATCATCCTCTTCATTATTTACCTGAAAAATGTGGATTCATGCTTTACCTTCATCTGTCAATCAACTTGAAACTTGGATAATAAATGGTAAAATTCACCTTTTCTGTTTTCTTGCCAGATATTCGCCTTTGGGACATTGCTGCGAGGTACTGCTATTTATTGAGGATTACCTCATTCCTTTTCCTCAATTGGTTCTTGGATTTATATCATAATATTCCATGTTGTATATAAAGTAAATTTGTGTGATTTTTACAACAATTACAACAGGAAGACAGTTTGTCAGTTCCCTGGGCACCAGGGTGCTGTAAGAGGTTTAACAACATCCACAGATGGTGATCTTCTTGTATCATGTGGCGTTGACTGCAGGTAAGTTAATTGTTGATATAACGTTCTTTATCTTTAAGACAGTGTTCTGGATTGTGTCAAGTTGCTTTATATCTATAAACAATATTTAGCAGTAGCACACCTTATGCATTTACATACAGCCCAGGTGAACCTGCTGTAGGCATGATTGGTGAGGTTAGGGATAATAATAATAAATCTTAAAGATGCCCATTTTTTATAGCATCGCCTGATGGCGTGTTTGGAGTGGTTTTGTAGATATGCCTAAGAACCATCTGTACCATTAGACTGTGATGCCTTCCAGGGTTTATACAGATTATGCATATGCTGTCTAAAACCTAGTTAATGTTATGAAACTGTAATGTTTCGAGATGTAAAGTAAAACGGTTCTGTTTTTTCTGTTATATATGTGTTATTACCACACACTTACACTGTCATTGGTTGCAGTGTTCGACTCTGGAAAGTTCCGATGCTTAAAATGGTGGGCACCAGCGATCATACTGGAGATAATTCCCAGGCATGCACTGGATAGACACATCTATTTCATTTTACTCTAATTCTGTTTCTGACTTGTTCAGTTCACCAATTTTGCAGCCATCAGCAGTCTACACCTGGAAGCATGCATTCTGGTATTGGCATTTTTTTTGTCATACCTTAGCTCCTCTCGTTTTATCTGCAAAAATTGTAATAATAGTAATCTTTATTCTCTAACTTTTAGGGGTGCTGACCACCAGTGGGATGGTAATCTTTTTGCAACTGTTGGTGCTCAAGTTGATATATGGGATCCTGACAGGTATATATATGATTCATCTCTAGCAATTTCAATTTTGTTTCTATGTGTTACCAGCATCCACACTCGTTTTACCTTTACAGGTCGGAGCCAATAAATAGCTTCGAGTGGGGTAAAGATACAGTTCTTTCTGTGCGGTTTGATCCTGGAGATTGTAATATTTTGATTACATCGGGCAGGTAATTTTGCTATTTTATCTGCAAAATTTGATATGTTTCTGTTTTGCTATGGTTTTATTGAGCCCAGTGCACCACACAATAACTTAAATGAACAGGATGTACATTTTTCTCATTCTTGGTAACCTTGATGTCATTTCATCTTGTCATTGATATCATAGTTTTGAAGGACCTTGTGAGAAAATCTCAGTTTCTTTTTTATAAACTCTTTTTTTTCTGAGGTCCATCACTCTGGTTGACTTGACCTCATCTCACAGTTATGTAGTGGTATCAACAAGAGGATTAGATATTCAGGAGAAGAATGGCCCATTTATGATCAAGCTAGTTTGGCTACTCCCTCCAGTTTGCAAATACTTGATCTTTTGGACAATGATGTGGTCTACCAAGAATTACCAAATTTATGGTTCTTTGAAAGTACTTCTCAAGACAAATCTATGCATATGATCACCTGGTTTCTGATTAAATACTTTATACTATATAAGTTTTGCAATCACAGTTTTCAAGTTTTGACCCAAACCTTGTCCATAGTGTTGAATCAAATATTTGCAAACCGGAGGAAGTACATGAGTTCTAAACTGTCTTCACTATCAGTCACCTCACTGTTAGGGAGCAAATTGTTGGTTTGGCTGTGGTCACTATAAAAGCTTAATGATATATTTATGTCAATCCTGGAGATCAGGACATATGTAACATCTCAATGAGAATGCTATAAGCATTGCTAATGCTTATATTTTTTTATGTCAATCCTGGAGTACAGGACAGGACATATGTAACATCTCAATGAGAAGAACGTTGCTAACTTTTGTGGTCCCATATTTCCAGTGATCGGAGTCTAACACTCTATGACCTGCGCATGTCATCTCCAGCTAGAAAACTAATAATGAAGGTCACTTTTAATTCTCATCTTTGGTATCTTGATAAATGTACATTTTCTTCTAGCTTCTATTTTTGTACCTACTGAATTGTATCCAGTGATGTATGCTTTGATTATGCAGACGAGGTGCAATTCAGTATGCTGGAACCCCAGAGAGCCCATGAACTTCACTGCTGTAAGATTGAAATTGATTTTTATATTTACTTGAGCTGTCACATAATTCTGACTATCATATTATAAATATTTGTTAAGTCTGCAACTCCAGCATTCAGGAACTGATGTTGTGTTCCCTTTTGTCGCTAGGCAAATGAAGACACAAACTGTTATTCCTTTGATGCTAGAAGGCTGGACGAAGCCAAAATTGTTCACAAAGGCCATGTTTCAGCAGTGTAAGTGTATTTTTCTGCAAAATTACCTTTCTTGCTATTTATTTAGTAGGTGTGTCTGTAAAGATTTATTATCCTGACTAGCATATATACTTCTTATCAATATTGAGGGAAGCTAGAAGAACTTGCTGGCATATATCTCTTATCAATTTGAAGAACATTGGAATAAATCATAGGGTACAAAGAGAAAATAGAAACTGGATTTATCCCTTATTCTGTGGTGGGCTTGCTCCATTGTCGTACAGTTGATTTAGTAATAAAACATGATTTAAATAACCTTTTGAAGCTGCATTAACTCAAGTACAGAAGATATCATTTCGTGTAGTTGATCTGTACCTATGACCGGTAGTGTACGCGTTTAGTTTCCTCTAATTTGCAGGTCATCTTACATGAATTTGGGTTTTCAGGATGGATATTGACTACTCTCCAACAGGGCGCGAATTTGTTACTGGTTCCTATGATAGAACAGTATGTCTACTCCTAAAGGACTTACAATGAGTTCATACTCTTTGTTATTTTTATTCAATATATAATACTTTTTGCAGGTAAGGATTTTTAATTATCTTGGAGATCACAGCAGAGAGATTTACCACACCAAGAGGATGCAAAGGTTCTTCTTTATTACTGCAATAGTTGTCAGTATTCACCTGTTGTTTCTAGTTACTGTTGGTGTCCTCATTTTTAGACCAAAATCCAGACTGGGTACCTTATGCTTAACTCCATTTGCTGCCTCTTATCTTTTTTGTTCTTGGAGATCAGTTAACCCTCAAAACCTCTGCTTTTAAACTGAGTGAATTGTTTAGTGGGAGGTCCGTCAATGTTGATATAGATCTCCAAGTGGGATAGGGGCATTCTATAACTGATTTTTGTTTTCTATATAGTTGTAGGAATTAGTTCGGTATGAATGAGTTCAGATTTAGTTTTATGCATGTTTTTCTAAAAGATAATTTCCTACTATTTACCATGAATATTATTGTAAAATTATAATTAATTTACCATACTACTTTGAAGGGTGTTTTGTGTGAAGTACACCTACGACGGGACCTATCTAGTCTCTGGCAGTGATGATACAAATCTTCGGCTGTGGAAGTCCAAAGCTTCAGAACAACTTGGAGTAGTAAGTTTTTCAATACCACTCAGCGTTTTCAAGTTGCTGTTGTGTTTTGTCATGCTTGTTGCCTGCTGGTGTTCAGAGTAATGCTGAATTAAGGTGGTACCTTTTTT